>VDFB02000009.1:35923479-36124726 GCA_007258455.2 Sequoia sempervirens | reverse complement strand
AGTAATAATTCAACCATACATCCATGAACATTATTCCACATCTTGTGAAATCTACTTACTTAGCCACTAAATCACTTAATGAACCATTTACCACTATACAAGTCTACTTAAAAAAAAAACATGATAAATAGTTATAAAGCAATCGACATCTATTAGTCATTACAAAGACAACCTAAATCCTAGATTAATCAAATCTTTTATCAACCAACATTATTGACATCTTTTCCATGCAAATAATCATCTAAATGCTTACTACGCTATTGGTTATCCAATTAGTGTTTCAGCAATTTATCAAATACCAAAGGATAACTCGTAGTATATGCATGACCGATTTGACAGTAATATGGAACTCAAAAGTAGCTTTAATGGTACTATTGCTTCACAAGATCTATTCTATACACTATTTGTTTACAAAACTACATGACTTTAAATTAAATAAACTTTAATGTATGTCACCATCCCTCAATAAAAGAACACAAAGTAAAATATATCACAACCTAATATTAAAATAAATCTTGTAAGAAAAATAGATTACGGTTATTTCATCGCTAATCTGCAAGTGCCTCACAAATTTATAGAAGCCAAGATCTACAATTTTAACTTGTAAGGACAAATGTCGAATACCTAGCTTAAACACCTAGTGTGAGACCTACATAATTATAATTTTTTTTTTTTGAAAAGGACGGCTAATCGACAAGGTTGCAGATCTATAAGGTCTCAACTTCAGGACTCTTCTAACTATGGATACCATCGAACACATCGACCTCCCTAGTGCCACTAACAATACAAGCTTTAATTAGTGGTACTAAGTCAATCATATTTGTTGACATCCATCTAATATGTCCATGTACTACTTCTGGAAAGAGATATTCATTGCTAAGTGCAGGTCGTTCGCATGGTGCAACAACTTCTTTTGATATAAATGCAAGCTTCCCGATACTTGACAAATTCACTTGCCGCATAACCTGCTGCTATGCCTCCACCCAATATAATATACTTATAAGAAGCCTCCACCATGGAAATCGAAGAAGATGTGTGTATTTGAATGAACAGAAGGCTATCACTACATATTCACCCGATAATGCAAGAGAAATCATTAGGAGAGATATGAACCATTCCCATCATTTCAAGCAGATACAATGTTCTTATGTAGGCTATCGGTGATGTTATATGAAAATTAATCTGAAAGATAGGATTGATACAGAAGAGAGAGAGGTTCAGCAATGAAGACCAAATATATATAATGATAAAATAATAACTGAAAAAGTGTGTGGAGGGACGGAGCATGACCTTACCGCCAGCGCCTAACTGTGCTCCCAGAATGCCATGATAGCAAGATATGTATGAACTGTGTTGAAGGAGAGGCGCTATAATATTTCATGCAAATAAAGATTACAGGTGTAAGGCCCGATACCACAACCATTTCCATGACCTCACTGCCTACGTTGGAGCAATGGTGATCTAAATCAACGTAAGAAGGGAGGACACAAAATGCAACCAAAGGAAAACTCCATTTGAATTTCCTGCAATGTACTCATAGAACAATTCTCAAATGGAGAACTAGTTGTGTCTATCCAACTGTACAAATCAAGAGCTATAATAATAGATCTAAGATATCAAACTATTTACAACCAACACAAGGTTTCTATGTCAGTGAAAATGCTCAAGGAAGACCCACACTAGAGCAAACAAGATAGCGGCTACCTACAGCTTTAGCACAAGGGGAAGCGACGTCCAAGCAGAGAATGTGCATAACAATTTACTACCCAAAGACGTATCTACAGAATACTAGAAATAGGCAAATCAAAATAGTCCAACATCAAACGGCTAATTTATGCAATGGTGGTGTCGTGGTTTAAAAGCACACTTAGAGAAAATTCGATACACATTTCATGTACATGGGTTGTAAATATAAGAGAGACAAGCCTGAATTATCTGTCGGCGTCGTGAAAGCATGGAATATGGTCATTAAAACAAATGGATGTTTATAGGTGCATGCAGGTTCTCTAAGAATCCCCATAAAAAAAAAAACTACTCACATTGAGAGTTACATGTAATACGCTGGGAAGAAAATCAATTTCTATTGTAACATTTACAATTAAAAGGACAGATGAAATCTTTCGAGTATGAGCAATTTACAGGTGATAATCCAAGTACCACATCAATAAAACATATCAATTTATCAATCGGCATGGAGAATATTGAATTCTAGACAAGGCATACAAACTCTTCAAAGCAACGACAAGACTCAAAACCTACAAGCAGTAAAACTTGGAAGATCTATTATCGCTTGGAAAGCTAGAGATTACTGCCTCATGAAGAGGCCCAATCTTTGTATGAACCAAATCCCGCCTTAGAATATAGAATTATTTTCCTCATTGAAGGAGGAGGCTGCCTGAGAATATCCCTTGGCCGTCATTAGAATATCAATAGTTCCTAATGGATGTCAGTTTTCCTAGATCCATTCAGGGTTTTGGGCCTTGGAAAAGCACCAATGAATCTACAGATCAGGGATTTCTCTTTGAGAAGCCAAGCAATATATATATCATTTTCTTCAAGGTCAAAGATAACCTTAGTGGTTTATATTCACTGAGATAGTTATCGTTTTTCCATGTTTTCTATAAACAGGATCTTAACAACTACCTTTTGGTTTCCAAACATGATGAAAACGTAAACGAATTACTAGAATCGAAATTCAAAAGAAAGGACCTTATAAGGATTGGCACCTGCTACAATTTGGTGGAGCTACCCATAAGTATATGGCCATGGCTTTAGAACCGACCATTCTCAGGCTTTACATCGTCCTCCTATCATCCCTCCTTTCGATCTCCTTATGTTACTCATTTCTTAATCTTTTCCTTCAATGCTCAAGATTTCTTCAACGAGATTGTGCTCTTGTAATGAGTAATGTCGGCTATTCTTGCAATTCCTGGGAAATATGGTTGGGTACGAAAACCATTTGCAAGGGAAGTCGGTTTGAGAGATGTGAGCCATTTATTTCTACTACTAAAGAATAAATCCTCAAAAGAACTCGATTCAAAGCAGGTAAGAGCAAAGTTTGTCTCTGGTTTCAACAATGAAATGGATGATGGCTTTTTAGATACGTGTTGGTGAATTTTGACCGATGGGATGGAATGGTAGTACTCTAGGCTGTGATACCCTTTCATTTTTGCTACTGTAAATGTTAAGTAGGCTACATAAACTATGAGATAATTTTCTTGATCTGTAGTATCTACCATTACTAAGAAATACATTCATAACTTGTATTAGCTACCTTCCACTAACTGATAGTAAACAAAGAATCTTCAATTATGGGTTGCATTTATGCTGAGCGGTTACAAAACCTTGCATGCGATAGCCTATTTTTAGGCCTTAACAGCATTTCATTCTATTTATCGTATAATTATTTATTGTTTCCACTACTTCCGTGTTTCCCTCCATTCAGAGCGAAACCGCCATAAATTTCATTGTCCTTAACCACCAGCAATAGTTTTCACGAGGTTGACTTAAAATAGTTATTTTCATTAATTCCTTTACTTAAGGCTCTACAATAATTTAAATTATAATTGTTTTACCACTTATTAGTTCCTGTCGGTAGGCAGGAATACTATTGCATTCGCCCGGAATGCATTTAATCGGCAGCATTGACCAATCACGTTTCGCCATTTAACATATTACTTATTTTTTTGTATAGTTTGAATTTGGAGAGCTATTTTATATATTGGAAAATTAGCATTTATCTATTTTTCTATTCGTCCGAGTAGCTTTATAAATCATTTTCGTTTTACAAATTCGGGAAAATGCGAATGCATAAATTGATTAAATAAATTTAAGCAAAGGCATAGTTTAAAAGTTGGCGGCTAGAGGTACGTAATTCATGAATGCAGATTAAATGCATTAAAATATCAGGAAATTGCGACTGCATAAATTGATTAATTAAAATTAAGCAAAGGCATAGTTTATCAAACTGGCGGGTAGACGTATGTAATGCATGAATATAAATTAAATGCATTGAATGGCATCTGGCTCGAGGTGAAGGCGGTGGAATGGCTTGGAGGCCACGCGTGGCCAGGGTACTTTGGTCATTTAATATAGAGTTAAGTTACTTGGTATGCATTTCTATTACTTTGCATGTGTTGTTTTTGTCTTCTATGAGCGCCTGTTATGAGGGAGAGTTTTAACGACTGAGCAGGAGATGTTATAGTTGCAGAGTCCAGACCCAGAAACGAGTTATTTGAGGTGATAATTTGGTATTTTGTAGTTGCAGAGTTGCACGCTGGACAGTGAGAGACGAATTGCTTGAGGTTAGAAGAGGTAACTTTTCATTTTTTTTGTCTAGTTGATATAAGAAATGCAAGTAGGGTTTCATAGTGCTTTAAGGCATTCGTATACTTTGATTATAAATTCGTATTTTAAACTAGTTTTAGTATTGTTTATTCGAATTTCTTGTTGAAATGCGAAGGTTTCATCTGTGTTTGATAGGAATTATGTAGAAATCCTCTTGTCCATTTTACTTCATGCATGTGAGCCCTGTCAAGTTTGTATATTTTTTATTACTGCAAAGCGGTCCCATAAAGAAGGCTTTCGAACCAAAATTATGTCAACATGTGCGATAATGAGAGCTTTCGACCAATGAGTCGACAGTGTGTTGCTTTGAGCTTTTCCGTTGTCAACAAAGCATAAAGGATAGAGGGGTTCTGTTAAAAGTCGTGGTTGTTGTCCTTGTAGGCATAAATCTGTATATTAAACTACTTTTAGTATTATCTATTCGAATTTCTTGTTGAAATGCGAAGGTTTCATTTGCGTTTGATAGGTATTATGTAGAAATCCTCTTGTTCATTTTACTTCATGCATGTGAGTCCTGTAGAGTTTGTATTTTTTTGATTGTTGCAAAGTGGTCCCATAAAGAGGGCTTTGGAACCTAAATTATGTCAACGTGTGCGATAATGAGAGCTTTTCAACAATGAGTCGACTGTGTGTTGCTTTGAGCTTTTTCGTTGTCATGAAAGCATAAAGGATAGAGGGATTCTGTTAAAAGTCATCGTTGTTGTCCTCGTAGGCATAAATGCAAACAATGGGAGCATAAAGAATGCAGTAGAAACCTTTTTCCTGCCAGCAAGCATAAAAATTCTGTCAGATGTCATCGTTACTGTTTTTGTATCTTGGGGTTATAAAAAACTATGTCAAAAATGTTATAGAATCCAAATTACAATGTTGCCATAGAGCAGTTAAGTAATATTGCTTGATAGAATAGTTGTAGGCTTTATGCAAAAGAGCAATCAAATTCATTGCTAGAAGATTTGTGGTCCAAGAACCTGTGGCAATTAGTTTGTGTAGTTAATCTGATCTACATTTATACTTGTGTCTCTTGAATCTAGAAAAATGCTTGCTAGTGTTTTAATGGTTTTCGCTATTAGTATCCATCGCAGTAGGAGTACTATATATTGCTATTCTTTTAGAAAAACAAACACATGGTTTTTGTTTTCTAATCAAAGCTTTTTACATGGTGCAATGCTTTTGGTTGGAAGAAAAGAGGTCGTGTAGCGGCCCAGCTGTGGAAAATTCTTCAAGCAAGTAGTACAAGGTGAGTTTCTAGAATGAACCTTCTCCTTTGTTTACAATTGCATATAGTAGACAGAGAAAAAGGTTAATTCAAGATTCTCACTGTATTGATTGTACTTGTAATCATATTGTTGCTTTTTGTTACAAGGACAATCTTTGCAAATGGGTATTGTGAGTGGCATATGCTATATGGTTCATAAAAATTAAGCAGTTGGGGTTCAAAAGTAGATCTTCGTTGCAGTGGCATGATCTCAGAAATGCAATAATTATCCAATCAATTTTTTGGGTGGCTGATTGCACTTTATAATTTAAACCTGCCTTTTTTAATTTTGAGAGTTTGATTCTGAATCCATATGCATACTTTGATTAAAACTATTGGCTAAAGGTGCATAATTCATTTATGCAAAAACAATGCATTTAATGGCATCTGACTAGAGGCGAGGCTGTTTGGATTGCTAATTAGTCTTTGAATATATAACAATTAAAAGAGATAAATAAGTATAATTATCCTTGGCCACATTTCACATTTTGACCTTTCAATCAAAGTCAATTAACAAAGTAGCAGTTAGACCTACAGAAGGTTCAAGGACTATGCTGGTAGAAAAACATATTTTGGACAGTGGCTAGACAATTTGTTGAAATTGCTTTACAAACTTTGAAGCAAATGCATTTTTCCTTCTGTTTGCTTTCATTGTACATCTTAAATGGAAGTTGGGTTTCGCATTGTTGCAATGCATTTGGATACTTTGATTGTAAAATCATAGTTTAGATCATTTTAAGTGTTATCGATTCAAACCTTTCCTTGAAATACCAAGGATTCATCTGAATCTTGGAGGCAACGTACAGCTGTCTATAATTATCCTTGGCCACATTTTACATTTGACCTTTCAATCAAAGTCAATTAACAAAGTAGCAGTTAGACCTAAAGAAGGTTGAAGGACTATGCTAATAGAAAACCATATTTTGGACAATGGCTAGACAACCTGTTGAAATTGCTCTACAAACTTTAAAGCAAATGCATTTTCCCTTCTGTTTACTCTCATTGTACATCTTAAATGGAACTTGGGTTTCGCATTGTTGCAATGCATTTGGATACTTTGATTGTAAAATCATAGTTTAGATCATTTTAAGTATTATTGATTCAAATCTTTCCTTGAGATACGAAGGATTCATCTGAGTCTTGTAGGCAATAAACAGTTGTCCTATAAAGAGAGCTTTGGAACCAATGAGCTGTCATAAAGGATAGAGGAATATTGTCAAATATTGTGGTTATTGTCCTCATAGGCACACATGCAAAATATGGAAGCATATAGAAAGCAAGTTAACTCTTTAATAATCCCATGAAACATAGTCTTTGTATGCATCCATGCATACAGGTTTGCATGTATATATGTGTGCATGTAATTATGTATATATGAATGCATGTATCTATGTTGCCATGTATGTATGTGTGTATATAACAGATTACTATTGCATTTGCTTTAAATGCTTTTTTGTGGATGGTGCCAGCTAGCCATCCAGTCATATTGTCGTTGTTGTACATATTGCTTTTAAAGATATATGAACTCAATTTCGTGAGTTATATTTCATATTGGTAAATTGGCATTTATCTGTTTTTGGAACCCATGGGAGTGGCTTTTTGAATCGTGATTGTTTTAAAATGCTTGTCAAAATGCAAATGCATAGGTTCATTGATGGCTATGTGCTTTCATGCATATATGCATATTTATAGGATTCATTGCTATCATGTAAAGGCCACATAAATATTCATTCCCCAAGCCCATGTAGTCATTTCAATATATGCATATATTAAGGGATCTATTGATACATGGATATGTGCATCCATGGATACATGAACGCATATATAGGTGTAACCATGTGATCATGTATGTATGTGTACGTGTATATATGTGTACATCCATGCATGTATCTATGCATCTGTGCATTGAGGCATGTGTGCAGCTATGTGTCTATGAATACATTTTATCCAGTAATCAATGTTAATTAATAGACTAGCACTCGTACCTAGAGAATGTTCAAGGATTGT
The DNA here is from genome assembly GCA_007258455.2 of Sequoia sempervirens. Classification (NCBI taxonomy): domain Eukaryota; kingdom Viridiplantae; phylum Streptophyta; class Pinopsida; order Cupressales; family Cupressaceae; genus Sequoia; species Sequoia sempervirens. The sequence goes on along the minus strand of VDFB02000009.1, from coordinate 36,117,117 downwards.
GCTCATAGAAAACCATATGCATATCAATATGTTAGAGACCATGTATCTATGCATGGGTGTGTATAGATGCTAATTGTTCTGAATTTTGGTTGCATGTGATTGCATTAAACAATTAAGAATAAGTGCTAGATAATTGAAGTAAAATGACCCCATTCAGTTAGCAGATCAATTTTTCCCAGCCCTTTACATGTTAACTAAGAGTCTTGAAGCTTAAATGTGACAGTATATGTAGCATTTTACCCAATAGCTCTATCATTCATGATGATTTAGGCAAGTTCATATTTCCTCATTCATCCTTGTATTGTCTCATATCTAAATAATTAGGCAACTGCTAATTAGCCTTTAAGTACATAGCAATTCAAAGAAAGAAATGATTGCAATTAGCCTTGTGTACATTTGAACTATTAATCAAAGGCAATTAACAAACTAGCCCTAGAAAACCATGTCCGTGTTAATGTGTTGAATACCATGTATTTGTGCATGGGTGTATATGGATGCTATGAGTTGTGATTTCTACCATTATGTAGCGCTTACTATTACTTGTACAGCCAAGCGATATGCAAGCAGAATTCATAGTTCATAGCAACCAGATACATTCAAGGACAAATGCAAATCAAGGTTGTTGGCATCCTGATAAGAAAGATGATGAGATACATCCAATTAATGTATGTCGCAACATCTTATTGAATAAAGATGATTTGGTTAGGCAGGTTACAGATGAGAATCCTTATTGGTGTGTGGCTAATGCTCTCTTTGATTGAAGACTTGTCAAGAAAATTACATGCCAATACTATTAGAAAATAGGTAGAATTAGATTAATTGATTGACTATGATTGATTGACTATAATTTTGGTTCCAAAGCTCTCTTTATGGGACCACTTTGCAGCAATAAAAAAAAATACAAACTCTACAGGTCTCACATGCATGGAGTAAAATGAACAAGAGGATTTCTACATAGTACCTATCAAACGCAGATGGAACCTTTGCATTTCAACAAGAAATTCAAATAGATAATACTAAAAGTAGTCTAAAATACGAATTTATGCCTATGAGGACAACAACCACAACTTTTAACAGAACCCCTCTATCCTTTATGCTTTGATGACAACGGAAAAGCTCAAAGCAACACACTGTTCACTCATAGTTCAAAAGCTCTCATTATCGCACGTGTTGACATAATTTTGGTTCCAAAGCCCTCTTTATGGGACCACTTTGCAGTAGTCAATAATATAGAGACTTTACAGGGCTCACATGCATGAAGTAAAATGGAGAAGAGGATTTCTACATAATTCCTATCAAACGCAGATGAAACCTTCGCATTTCAACAAGAAACTTGAATAAATAATACTAAAAGTAGTTTAAAATATGAATTTATAATCAAAGTATAACAATGTCTTAAAGCACTATGAAACCCTACTTGCATTTTTGTTTGCATGTCCCTGGTTTAAACATTTAATTATTGGTTCTCGATAATGGAATGAAATGAACTTGGACAAATGGAAATAGAATGACCCCATGGAATTGAAACATCAATGTTTGCATGGCTTTAACATGATAACAGATTTGTGTGCATGAGACTTATTTGAATCTCAAATGTCATAGTGTATGTGGCATATTAGCTAGTTGGCTTAGCATGATAGCTTTCAAACAAGTTAATTCAGCGATCGATCAAGCTAATTGGTTGATGAATTAATTGTGTTCCATGGTTAGTCATTACTAATTATTGGTCATCTTTATCCTCCAAATCAGATAAATCAATGTTGCTTATTCACATTCACAGATACACAATCTTTCTAAACATTTTGCATGCTTTTAATAGGAAAAGAGCTTTAGAACAGGATATGTACATTCATCTAAGCATCATAAGACATAGATTTCTGACAGATATAATGGTTTGTAATGCTGTCATGAATATGCATAGCAAATATAGAAGCACAAGCAAAAACATTTAAACTGTTTGACAGAATTCCTCGAACAAATGTTGGCTCTTGGTGTGTAGTGATTGCAAATTATGCAAAGAATTATTTGTCAAAAAAGGCTTTTTGCAAACATTCAAGCAAATCAACTAAATAGCTGATCAAGTTAACTGTGAATCAAGTTACTTGACTAATCAATGAAACTAGTTCATTGATAGATCAATTTTCTTGAGTAGTTAATTATAGTTAGTTAAAAAACATGTTTGTACACCAAATCAATTAAACCAATCATGGCCATTCATATGCAAAAAAAGGAATTTCTTGAAAAGGCTTTATAGACAAGGAAGCAAATGCAATTGCTAGGTGTAAACTGAAATTGGAAAATCCTCGCCAACATCTTCCTTTTTGTTTCTTGTGCTACAAATATTCAACAGGCTATAGCTGTCCATATTAATTGTATCCCTTCGTCTATGTTGAAGCCATCTGTTTATTCTATTGCTTTCGCTATTATTTCATGAAAGCGAAAGTGTCATAGTATATGTGGCGTAGCAGCTAATAAGTCCATCTCACATTTTGCTCATGACAATTTAATTTGTCTCATCTGTCTCTGAATCATTAATCAAAGTCAATTAACAAACAAGTCAATCTTACACTTGACTCATGCAAATTAGGTCAATTCTATCTTTTACTCATTAATGAAATTAACTAATCAGCTTAACAAGATAGCTTTGAAAAAAGTTAGGTCAGTGATCAATCAAGCTATTTGACTGATAAGTCAATTGAGTTCAATAGTTAATCATAGTAATAGCAAACAAATGCTTGTTAGATGATGTCATTGTTGAAACCCTACTTGCATTTCTGTTTGCATGTGCCTGGTTTAAACATTTAATTATTGGTTCTTGATAATGGAATGAAATGAACTAGGACAAATGGAAATAGAATGGCCCCATGGAATTGGAACATCAATGTTTACATGGCTTTAACATGGTAACAGATTTGCGTGCATGAGACTTATTTGAAACTCAAATGTCATACTGTATGTGGCATATTAGCTAGTTGGCCTAACATGATAGCTTTCAAACAAGTTAATTCAGCGATCAATCAAGCTAATTGGCTGATGAATTAATTGTGCTCCATGGTTAGTCATAGCTAATTATTAGTCATCTTTATCCTCCAAATCAGTTAAATCAATCTTGCTTATTCACATTCACAGATACACAATCTTTCTAAACATTTTACGTGCTTTTAACAGAAAAGGAGCTTTAGAACGGCATATGTACATTCATCTAAGCATCATAAGACGTGCATTTCTGACAGATATAATGGTTTGAAATGCTGTCATGAATATGCATACCAAATATGGAAGCACAAGCAAAAACATTTAAACTGTTTGACAGAATCCCTCGAAGAAATGTTCGCTCTTGGTGTGTAGTGATTGCAAATTATGCAAAGAACTATTTGTCGAAAAGGGATTTTTGCAAACATTCAAGCAAATCAACTAAATAGCTGATCAAGTTAACTGTGAATCAAGTTACTTGACTAATCAATGAAACTAGTTCATTGATAAATCAGTTTTCTTGAATAGTTAATTATAGTTAATTAAAAAACATCTTTGTACACCAAATCAATTAAACCAATCATGGCCATTCATATGCAAAAAAAAGGAATTTCTTGCAAAGGCTTTATAGACAAGGAAGCAAATGCAATTGCTAGGTGTAAACCAAAATTGCAAAAGCTTCGCCAACATCTTCCTTTCTGTTTCTTATGCTACAAATATTCAATAGGCTATAGCTGTCCATATTAATTGTATCCCTTCGTCTATGTTGAAGCCATCTGTTTATTCTATTGCTTTCGCTATTATTTCATGAAAGCTCAAATGTCATAGTATATGTGGCATAGCAGCTAATAAGTCCATCTCACATTTTGCTCATGACAATTTAATTTGTCTCATCTGTCTCTAAACCATTAATCAAAGTCAATTAACAAACAAGTCAATTTTACACTTAGCTCATGCAAATTAAGCCAATTCTATCTTTTACTCATTAATGAAATTAACTAATCAGCTTACCAAGATAGCTTTGAAACAAGTTAGGTCAGTGATCAATCAAGCTATTTGACTGATGAGTCAATTGAGTTCAATAGTTAATCATAGTAATAGCTAGCAAATCCTTGTTTGATGATGTCATTGTTGAATTTGCTTTTGTGTCCCTCTCTGCACTTCTGCTGCAGCTTGAAGCAATGATGCTTCATGGTTCAAGTATAAAGTGTAATTGGAAACCTTTGTTGACTTACATTCATTGATTTAAATCTGTTTGGAAACCATACTTGCAGTAGTTCTTTACGCTCGATGCAAAACAACAATCTAGTTAAAATGCATAGCAAAAGCCTGTAGAGAACCATGCTCGCACTTGTGCATTTGGAATTCAAGAACCTATGATAAATAGACTGCTAGGTTAATCTGTCTCCAACTGATACTTGTTTCCATTGAATCTAAAAATAAACTAGCTGGTGTATTTCGGTGTTTTGACTATTAGTATCCATTACACTATCACTGTCATCCATTGCAATTATAATTTTGGGAGTTGTTTGTACAAATGTGTTTTCATGCATTGTGAAACCCAATTTGCATTTCTGGGATAAAATGAAGCAAACTAAATAAAAGTAGCAGTTTGTTTCCTTGAGTAACTTGTCTCTTGGTATTCATTCAACGAGCAGAGGAGCTTTTGCTCTGTCACTGTAAACGTCCCCTTTCTATTGATAAAAGCTGTCAGTTTTCTAAACTATGTCTTTGCTTAAATTTATTTGTATATGTCATCTTCTTCCGGACTCTCAGTAAAAAAAGAATCTCCATATTCTACCACCAAAGAAAATGCATTAACGTCAAAGGAGTTTGAAATTGAAGATAACAAACCTAATAGCACTCGCTTGGATAAACTGTTTTCTATAGTGACAATTTTATTGGCTCCTAGTGTCAAGGCAATAATACTCATGCATTCGGTTGAAATGCTTTTAACTGGCAGCATTGGGCAATCACATTTTTCCATTTAACATATTACTTATTTTTTTGTATAGTTTGAATTTGGAGAGCTATTTTATATATTGGAAAATTAGCATTTATCTATTTTCCTATTTGTCCGAGTAGCTTTATAAATCATTTTCGTTTAAAAAATTCAGGAAAATGCAAGCGCATAAATTGATTAAATAAATTTAAGCAAAGGCATAGTTTAAAAGTTGGCAGCTAGAGGTACGTAATCCATGAATACAGATTGAATGCATTAAAATATCAGGAAAATGCGAGCGCATAAATTGATTTAATAAATTCAAGCAAAGACATAGTTTACAAAACTGGTGGGTAGATGTATGTAGTGCATGAATACAAATTAAATGCATTGAATGGCATCTGGCTCGAGGTGAAGGCACTGGAATGGCTTAGAGGGCACGTGTGGCCAGGGTACTTTGGTCATTTAATATAGAGTTAAGTCACTTGCTATGCATTTCTATTACTTTGCGTGTGTTGTTTTTTGTGTTTTGTAAGCTCTAGTTCTAAGGAAGAGTTTGTAGCCACTGAGCAGGAGATGTTACAGTTGCAGGGTCCAGACCTAGAAACGAGTTACTTGAGATGATAATTTGTTATTTTCCACAGTTCCTTTCCATTAAAGTGCATAATGGAGCTGTGTTTCATAGTGCTTTAGTTCACTATCACTATCACTTTCTGCCTAATGTGTCAGTGCATGTATGTATGTATGCATGTCTCTATGTGCATATGCATTTACCTATGTGCATATCTATGTAGACATTTGTAGATGCATATATGCATGTATGCATGTGACTCTAGATATATCTATGCATATATGTATTTATGCATATATGTATGTGTGTATAGATGCATCTATGTGTTTATGCATGCAATCATATGGATGCATATATGTTTATGTCCATACATGCATTCATCTGTCTTTACATGGATGTATCTGTACATATATATACATATGCATACATATATGTGTGTGCCGATATGTCTTTTCTAGGAAAGAGTTTACAGTGACAGGGCAAAGGTTGTCATGGTTCCAAAAAAGGGCACTTGCAGACAAGCTACTCCAGGCAATAAATAGTTTCTTTCATCAGTTTTCTTTTATTTTAACGTCCATAGGCACATTGGGTTTCACAGTGCTCAGCCTACGCTATTCTTCAGAGACTAGTTGCTTGGACAAGCAATTGTCTTTTGTCCAATGTACAATGTGAGAGCTTAACAATAACTTGGCGCTTATGAGTCCTCTAAAGATTGCATATCTTCAATTACTGCAGAACTGTTCCATAGTGCAAGCTTTAGAGCCACTGTTCTGTTAGCATGTCCCATAATGGGGCCTTACAAACAATATGAGGACAATGTGTTGAGAGGACTTTACAAACTATCAGGCAAATGCAATTTACAGATATAAGCCTAAACTCCACAATTGCTTTCATCTCTCTCGTTGTCATTGAAGCATAAAGCAAAGAGGATTTTTTTGCAACTTCTAATTTTTGTAATTTTACATGATAATTCACCTTATTAATTAACGAATCAAATTATCTTAATTAATTAATTTTCTTTTTCCTTTTGTCATTTCATATCTAATTAATTAGGTAACTATTGAATAGTATTTATATACATAATAATTAAAACAAAGAAATAATTATAACTATCCTTGTGCACATTTGACCCATCAAACAAAGTCAATTAAAAAATCTGATTCCACTTGTTCACTGATAGTATTGGCATGCAATTTCCTTGAAAAGTCTTGAAAAAGAGAATTACTCACACACCAATAAGGATTCTGATTTGTAACGTTCCTATCCAAATCATCTTCATTGAATAAGATGTTGTGGCATACATTAATTGGATGTATGTCATCATCTTTCTTATCAGGATGCCAACAACCTTGGTTTGTATTTCTCCCTGGGTGTATCTAAATGCAATGAGTTATGAATTGTACTTGCATGTGGCTTCATTGCACAAGTAATAGTAAGTGCTACATAACGGTACAAAATAAACTTATGCATATGGAAATGAAATGACCCCATTTAGTTAGAAAATCAATATTTACGTCGCTTTCACTATTAAGTGATAGCTGGTTTGGCATTAAACAATAGCTAGAAATTGTTTCTACTGGCTAAAGGTGCATAATTCATTTATGCAAAAACAATGCATTTAATGGCATCTGACTAGAGGCGAGGCTGTTTGGATTGCTAATTAGTCTTTGAATATATAACAATTAAAAGAGATAAATAAGTATAATTATCCTTGGCCACATTTCACATTTTGACCTTTCAATCAAAGTCAATTAACAAAATAGCAGTTAGACCTACAGAAGCTTCAAGGACTATGCTGGTAGAAAAACATATTTTGGACAATGGCTAGACAATTTGTTGAAATTGCTTTACAAACTTTGAAGCAAATGCATTTTCCCTTCTGTTATGGGGGCACCAATAACTCTGGACAGGCTATGGCCACCCAGCCCTATTACACCTAGCCGAGGAGCTCCCATAGTCTCTTTAGGCTCCACGCCATAACCCATCAAATATTAGCCAGGAACCACCTACCCTTCCAACACCATATTACAGAGATAGTCAGCTAGTACACCATATTTCCTCAACCAGCCCTACCCTCCTTACTCCCACAGATATTCACACTTGGAAAAGAAACTCCTACTAATTAAAAAACTGTCATTATCGCACATGTTCACATAATTTTCGTTCCAAACCTCTCTCTATCAGACCACTTTGCAGTAATAAAAAAAATACAAACTTTACAAGGCTTATATGCAACCATGCATCTTGCCCAGAGATACACATATACATGTATCCATGTGTACTGCAATACATGCATCTATGTACACATGCAGCCATGGATATATGTATCTATGGAACTTCATATGCAATCCATGGATATTTCCATACATGTATATTTAAGCATTTATGTATCCAGCTATGCATCTATCTATCTATCCATGCAACTATGTTTCTATGTATTCTTCTACGTATAGATGCATCCACGCATATATCTATCTGTGTTTCTATGTGCAAATGTATACAGGCATCTATCCATATATGTGTCAATGTATCTATGAATACATCTATCCATAGATACATGTATCTACGCATCTATGGATACCATGATAGATGTCCACATCCATGTATCTATGGATACATGTATCAAGTAGCTCGGTTCCAGGTCTTGACTCTGCAGCAACAACATCTCCTGTGACTACACAGATCTGCAGAATAACAAAAAATGAAACGCTCAAAGTAATCACAATGCATCTCTAGTCACTAAAATCTATATTACATGGTAAACAAGCAAGAACTTTTGAGTTGATGAAGGTCATGAACATTGAACCAATAGTAGGACAGTCACCACAACATTTAAGTAAACCTATGGTGTAGACTCTCTTTTCCATTATCAATTTTATTCCCAATTTCATCCATGAAGAACTTTGTCAACCTGTAGATCCTGCTGTTAGCCATAACTTTCATCCATGATTTCCATTTCTTTTATCAATGAACTCCATATCTTTGATCCATGAAGAACTTCTTCAACCTATGCATCCATGAATCCTATATCTTTGAGGATATTCTTCATGGATGAAATTGGGAATACAATTGATAATGGAAAAGAGAGTGTTGAGCATAGGTTTACTTAAATGTTGTGGTGACTATCATACTATTAGTTCAACGTTCATGACCTTTATCTACTAAAAATTTCTTGCTCATTCATCTGAGTCTTGTAGGCAATGTACAGCTGTCCTATAAAGAGAGCTTTAGAACCAATGAGCTGTCATAAAGGATAGAGGAATATTGTCAAATATTGTGGTTATTGTCCTCATAGGCACACATGCAAAATATGGAAGCATATAGAAACCAAGTTAACTCTTTAATAATCCCATGAAACATAGTATTCGAATAAACAATACTAAAAGTAGTTTAAAATACGAATTTATAATCAAAGTATATGAATGCCTTAAAGCACTATGAAACCCTACTTGCATTTCTTGTATCAAATAGACAAAAAAAATGAAAAGTTACCTCTTCTGACCTCAAGCAATTTGTCTCTCACTGTCCAGCATGCAACTTTGCAACTACAAAATACCTTGCTCGGCCACACAATAGACCACTATGAAATATAACAGAATTACACTAGTGCATGCATATGCAAAAAAAAATGTTCTATATTATAGGGTACACAAATAGCAATAAGTATTTAAAAATTATAAAATGCAATTTGCATTTTAAGAAACAAAAGTTCTTACTTGGGTTGTTCCTCGTTCAAATGAATGTACATAAGAATTCTGTTTTGTTTTTATGAATAGCATAGTATATGTCACTCACTGTACTCATTTGTCTAAATTGTCCTTGTAACAGGGATCAATGCTCTCAACTGTATTTAAACAATCACACACAAACTACACAAGGGAAAATTGCTTGTGCCTATCACTATTTGTACATTTCTACAAGTATACTTGATCGTTCGATAGCAGATTGCAAGGTCAGTTTTCCAAATTGTTTTTTTGCTTTTCTTGAAATGCAATTGAAATTCTTCAATATAATAACTGCATAAAGTTCTTTTCCATGTATTCATTTTGTCATCTTGTATTCCTCATTTCTTTGAACATAAATCATTTAGAAAGCTGCTTGCACATATACAAACAGGAAAACGCATTTTCCACAATTGCAATAGTAATTTGTCTTCGGACAATAGAACAGGTTTTGCTTATGTGTTAATAAGTTATACTTCCTCTATACAATATCCATAGAATAGAATGAACTGCTAGCATGCAATTTTTAAACCCTATTTTTAGTTTTAATAGCCTATAGAGTCATAAGTCTTTGTTTTGTGTCAACTGGTTTTTACCTATATGCATTTAAGGCAATTTTTTTCATAGGACTTCTTATATCTGTGGCAAGTTGTTGTGCAGTATGCAAGTTAACGTATGTTTAATCTTCCTGTATTGCAAATAAAAGCCTACAAAGTTAATTTCAAAAGCTGACATAGCACATGAGTACAATGAATGATGTACTATGTCACTCATAGACATGACGCAATATTTTTCCATGGTCTTGCTTACATGCAAAATGACATTATCCACAATTCTTTTTTGCTCACATTGCCAATTTCACTGTGTGCTTTAAACCTCTAGAGTAAGAGAAAACTGAGGAAAGAAACTATTTATTGTCTCAAGTAACTCGTTTCTGGTTCTGGATACTGTAACTATAACAAAATCTGCTCAATCGCTAAAAACTCTCCCAGAACAAATACTTGTAGAATAGAAAAACAATTTGCGCAAAGTAATAGTCATGCTTAACAGCTGACTTAAGTCTATAACAAATGAACAAAGCAGCCTAGCTATACATGTCCACCAAGCCATTCCAACAGTTTCTTATCCACCCACATGCTATTTAATGCATTTTCTTTGCATGTATGCACTGTGCGCCTGCACCTCTGAGTTTCAATCTCTTCTTTTAATTATTTAATCAATCTATGCCTTCACTTTTGCTTAATGGACCTATGCCTTTCCATTTTCCTCAAATTTTTAAAACACAAATGATTTTAAAAGCTATTCCCACAAATAAGAAAAGCCATAGATCTTCTTTGATCAAACAATGCTTTTGCATTTCCCTGATTTTCTTTAAACATAAATGATTTCTGAAACTATTCTCTACATGCCACTTAATTCATGTTTATCTGAATAGCTTTTAAAATCATTTGTTCTTTGAAAAAAACCAGTCGCTGAGAAGTACATAGAAACAAAGGAATCCAATTACACAAAACATTTAAATACCATAGACTGAGATTGACAATGTGAGCAAAAAAGATTCTTGTCGACCATTTGTTGCATGTAAACAAAGCTACCTGAAAATATTGTTTTGTGTTTGTGGCACTGAAAGTATACATCATGCATTGTACTCATTTATCCACTTTGTCAATGTAACAGGAATAAGTACATACAATCCTGCTGGGGGACAATGGATAACAAGGCCAGGTTGAAGAATTAATACTATTTTCCCCTTGTGCTTCTATTAAATTGTTTGTTGTGTGGTATGTTACGTAGGCTTCTGCTATTACTCAAGATCCATTTTCCAACATATATAGAGATTATTAACTTCCAAGATGCTCGACAACATGATTAATACTATGGAATGCTATTGAGTAAAAGCACATAGGCGGCGATGTAAACAATTATAGATTTTGTAATCTAGATAATAGCGTTAGATGCTATTCATACACAACATTTTCCATTCTCAAACATATTAGGATACACGAGACACAAAGAAAATGATAGACGTTGACACCTATGAATTAACAAAGCGCCCCCAAATATCAAACATTGACTACATGCTTAAGGGCGAGGGACTTTGCAGATTGAGTGCTTTTGCATACAATATTGGTGATTGTTTGTTTGACTCATTACAACTATTGCTTAACAATCGTTACACATCAATTCAACTACGAAATGGAGCTATAGAGTACTTCTTGAATTGCCTTCAAAACAAGGACAAAGAAGCAATAAAATCATACAACTATGAACTAGACCCTGATACTCTATATACATTGCACAAAGTACATGACTCGCAAACATATTTTTGCAGAATGCGATTATCTGCAAAGCCACAAGCAGATTTCACAGAAAGTGGATTGTGGGGTGACCTATTTTGCATTCACTAGATATCCAAGTGGCTGAATATACAAATATCCCTTTGGTCAAGAACAACAGCAAGAAGGTACTTACAGTTCAATAGTTCTGATTACAAAGAATCAATCTCTATACTATTTCATGACATGAATTCTTTAAGTGGACACTTTGAACCATTGTTAAAAATTGAAACACAAAACGTAACTTCAAGACAACCCATAGGTTCACATGAAATTAAAAAACTGTGCACAAAGTATCCTCGAATGTCAAGCATTGACAATGTCCTTAGAGCTGAAGGCCTTTGTAGATTAAGCACATTTGCATACAATGTTGGTGATTGTTTGTTTGATTCGCTTCAAGTGCTACTTAACAACCAGTACACCTCAACTCAATTACGCAATGGAGCTATAGATTATTTCCTAGCTTGCTTTCAAAAAAAGGACAAAGAAGCAATTAAATCATATAACAATGAACTAAATCCTAGTACTCTATATACATTGCACAAAGTACATGATCAACAAACATACTTCCGCAAGATGCGGTTGTCTGCAAGCCCATGCATCACCCATAGCGAATGTGGATTGTGGGGTGACTTGTTTTGCATTCATTGGATATCCAAATGGTTAAAAATACAAATAAGCCTCTGGTCATTGACAACATCAAGAAAGTACTTAGATTTCAATGATTCTGGATATACAAAATTAGTCTCTATATTGTTCCATGATACAACCCCTCTAGCTGGACATTTTGAGCCGCTTCTAAGAATCGAAGCCCAAAATCTAACTCGCCAATGCTCAACAAGCTTACTCCAACTAAAAAAGTTGATCAGAAATCGTCCACAATACAAAAATACTTACTTAACCAAGTCACATGCTTTGCCTAAAAACAAGGAAAATTTGATACCATTTGTCATAGCAAACAATTTTAAACATAAATCAACAATAAGACTTAATCACCTGAAAAACTTGATTAGACAAAAAAAACAAAAAGAAAGTGTACCTAGCAGTCCAAAGAAAAAAAAAACATTGACACCAATAGAAATTTATAAAACAGCAATACAAGATACACCAAAATACCCATGTGCAATTTGCCAAGTGCTCTGTTTGAACAAGGACATCAGAATATTCAAAGAGAAACAAAAACAATTATACTGTAAGCTACTACAATCAGATTCCTTACCATTCACAGATTTCATATGTCATGTATGCTACTTTGCATTGAAACAGTCCACTATTCCAAAGTATGCTACGCCATAGAAAATAAGAACTAATAGACCATTGTGCTATGTGCAAAATTTAACTCATCTAGAAGAACGAATTGTCTCACTTAGAATTGCATTTGCACAGATTTGGGAACTAGGGTTCAAAAGGTCTCAAATAGGCCTAACAGGTTCTATTATAAATGTCCCTATTGACATGAACATTGTACAAAGAGCATTGCCACAATCAATTAACAACACACAAACAATTGTTGTTTCATTGAAAAGACGCTTAAAATACAAAAATGCATTTCAAAAAGGCATGGTGCGCCCAAATGTCATCATGCAAGCTTTGACTCAATTAACAAGGACACCATTATACAAAATGCACGAAGTCCACATAAACCAAGATTGGCAAGAAGTTCTCCAATGCACTAAAGAAAACGAAGACAATAGTCCACAAAATACAAGTGAAACAGAATCAGACAGTGAAATGGAAAATGAAAACCCATCTGAAACATTGATACATGGATTCACTGAGTCTAGAAGTATCCATAACATGGAAGACAAGATTATTGAAATTGCACCTGCAGAGCACAAGTATCCAATTGGAATATTTAAGGACATCTATGCTGAAGAAATGAATTTCCCAACTTTATTCTTCGGCAAACCACATGATAATGACATTGTAAAAAACTTTACGTATCAGAAAATAGTACGCTGGGAGCTCTTATAGTCACAAAGACAATTTGCATATCATACAACAAACATTTTTTTCAAAGCTATAAAGGTACTAATACAACAAGTACTGTCTACAATGACAATAAGAATCCGCAAGGGCCAGTTAAAAGGGCGAAAGCTATTTGCGAAAGATGTTAAACACAAACCAAACCTAGAAAAAATTCTTAAATCAAATATTGGATATGTTGATTTCAAAAGAATAAGAATCTCTCCAGACTATTCACAACTTAAGAAAAATGTATTTGCTATGATTCGACAACTAGGACCACCGACATTTTTCATCACTTTCTCTAGTGCTGAGCAAAATTGGGATCCACTAATTCAAACATTACAAGAGCTGCACAATCTACACCAATCAGCACAAAACCGTCAAGAATCTAATTAGCCAACACACGTTGACAAATTTGAACTAATCAAAAAAGATCCTATAACTTGTGCACGTTACTATAAACATAGAATCAATGCAATAAAAAAATTGATACTTACAGATGACTCTTTCTTTGGAAATGTCATTGATTACTTCTCAGTCACTGAGTTCCAAAATTGAGGAAACGAACATGATCATTTTCTCATATGGGTTAAAAATGCACCGATCTACACAGAAAATAACAACACGAACATCATAGCTTTTGTTGATAAGTATATTACTTGCGACACTGAAAATTTGGAACTTCCTTTAGCAATGCTACACAAACACCATCATACAAAGAAATGCAAGAGATCAAGAAAACAACTTTGTAGGTACAATTTTCCTTTCCCACCAATGCAAAAGTCAACTATACTTTTACCAATACTCCAAAATACTGAAGCGATAATTGCAAATGCCACTGACATCTTTTCAAAACTCCAAAAAGCAAACTATGACGAAACATTCACTTTTCAAATGTTCTTAAAAGAATTGGACTTAACTGACAATGAATACATTGAAGCTTTGAGCTCAACATTAAACAGGCCTACGCTTTTCTTACAAAGAAAACCATCACAAATATGGAACAATAGTTTTTCAAGGAAAATTCCAGATCTTTGGAAGGCTAATACAGATGCACAATTTGTCTTGAATGCATATGCTGCTGCTATGTACTGTAGCTCATATATTGCAAAAGTAGACAAGTCAATGACATATGCATTCAAAAGAATACGTACAGACCACAAGCAAGACAATATTGATGCAATACGAATGGTAAGTAAACTTGGAAATGCCATGCTTAACTTGCAACAAATGTCATCACAACAAGCTGCACATATTGTTCTGTCATTGCCATTAAATTACAGTTCAAGAAAATGTATATTCATTGATACACGATCTGACAATGATCGCACATTTATACTCAAATCTGTTAAACAATTGAGCAATGAGCCAGATGAATCAGAAAACGTCCTTGCGAAATCTATTATAGACTACTATTTAAAACGTCCTGAGACACTGGTGGACATATGTCTTGCAGAATTTGTTTCAAGATACAACAAATACGGTGCTACAATTGAACCAAAGGCCAAACCCAATGTGATATAGTTTATCAATTTCAACAAACACTTTGATATAGAGAATCATTGTAGAGAGCAATTGGTTCTCTATGTTCCATTTACCATTAATGAGCATACACTCAAACAAAACTTTGACTCTTGGGAACATGCATACATGTACCATGGACAAACCATTCAAACAAACAGTGCAAAGTTCATCCACAGCACAAACTCCGCATGGGGTGACATTGACAAAGCTATAAATGATCTTCAGTCTCTTGAAGATGAAAAGCTCATTGACCTGCCAATGCAAGCAAGGCTTTCCCAGAAAGAACTATATGACATTCAAACAGACCTTCCAAACATAGGTCATTCTAACCCAAATACCACGTACTCCAATGGATTTGAAATTACAAAGCACCCACAGATTATAGATAACAATGAATACTACAAGTTAAGATGAATGTTAAATAAAGAACAACAAGCAATTGTTAAGGATGTTCTCATAAAAAAGATGAAAAATCCACAAAAGCCATTGCACTTGTTTTTGACTGGGGGAGCTGGAACAGGAAAGACTTTTATAGCAAAAGCCATCTACCAAGCTCTCATTCGCATGTATAGCAATTCTGTTGACAATAATCCAGACAAACCCAAGGGCTTATTAACTGCATATACAGGTAAAGCAACATATAACATAGGGGGATTCACATTACATTCAGCATTTCACATACCTTTTAATACATCAGAATTCCTGCCTCTGAACACTGAAGTGCTTGACACTATGTCAAAGCACTATGATCAATTGCGCATACTTCTTATAGACGAGATATCATTAGTTGGCTCAACATTTCTATGGTATATTGATAGAAGACTACGAGACATAATGCAAATGCCTACAACATACTTTGGAAACCTTGATACCATATTTTGTGGTGACCTTTACCAGGCACAACCTGTCCTTGACTCTGTGGTTTTTGAAAATAGGCCTACTCCAATTGAATTAATGCCTTATAGTTTCTGGAAAGACCACATAAAATGCTATTCATTGGTGACTACCATGAGACAAAAAGATGAAATATTTATTTCAATCCTTAATAGACTACGAGTAGGCATTCAAACAACTCATGACATAGACTATATCAACAAAATTTGCTTTCATCCTGTACCATTAGATCCATTGCTTCCACACCTTTTCTATAGGAGAATAGACGTTCAAGCACATAACAACAAAATGTTATCAATCATTCCAACCCAAATGATTGTGCTAGATGCAATAGATGAAGTTCACGAGGACCTTAATGCAATACGAGTGTACAGTCACACAACGACACTCCCATCACAAATATGCTTGAAACCAAACATTCTTGTTGAGCTTTATGCAGGCAATTACAATGTTCAAGATGGCCTCGTCAACGGTTCAGATGGAATTTTTAAAGCATATACAGCACAAAACAATATTGATATTGTCTAGATTAAATTTAATGACCCATCAATTGGACATCAGCAGCGCACAAAACTAGCACACTGCTATTCTACTATCATTGACAAAGACTGGGTGCCTATACAACGCATTGCTAGGCCAATCCAGAAAATAGCAATAAACAAGAAAATTACAACTAGAAAACAATTCCCAGTACAAGTAGCATGTGCACGAACCATACATCGATCCCAAGGATTAACAATGGAGGCCTTGGCTTTTGATCCCACAGGCATTAGACAACATGGACTAACCTATACAGCTCTGTCACGAACAAAATCAGTAGAATCATTATTTCTGTTACAACCTTTAACTACAAAAAACTTCAAAGTTAAAGACAAAATACAACTAGAAATGTCTCGTCTTCAGACATGTGCACAATGGCAACTTGATAATCTAAACACATGTTCAAAAAACAAATCACATTTGCTCCTATGTACATTGAACACTCGTAGCTTAAAAGCACATGCAGAAGACATTGTCAATGACTATGGCATAATGCAATCTGATATCTTATGTCTCCAAGAAACACATATGCATCCCTTCGAGCTAAATACCTTGCTACAGTATTTTGATATCTTCTCTGTACATAGCATACATGGCATAGCAACTTTAACCAAGAAACATTTACTCTTGTCAAAAACAACACAACATGAAACCTCAAATATTGAAGCCATCACATCAACAGTAATGCTATCTAGCAATGAACTCAATGTTTGTAATATTTATGCAAGACCTGCAACTGCCATAGATGAAGTAATCACAATCTTGCAAATAATTATTGGATCCACAAATTCAGAAAACATGTTGTACATTTTAGGCGATTTTAATGTCGACATGTCTTCAGAAAGCAGAAGCAAAAAAATGCTCCACAGTTATATGCAGCAGAACAATATACAATTTATGTTAAACCAACAACACAACATGGCAACATAGTCATTGATCACATTTGGTCCAACACGACTACAAATATATGCTCTATCTATATATCAGAAGCATATTGGACTGATCACAATCCAATTTTCCTAGAATTGCATGTTGCCCAATAGACAAATTCAACTTTATAGAACTTATAGCCTTATATCACCTTTATGCATTGCAATGTCTTTTCCAATGCTATATCCATTATTTGCAGGAGATCTATGGATGAAACTAAAAGACAGTCAAAGAAAATACAAACCACACAAGAAGAATCAGCACAATGGTAAAGTGCTCATAGTATTATTCCTTCATACTCATTCACCCAAATCACAAATATTCGAATAACATTGTTCCAATTCTTTGCAGGACACCAAAAGATGTATCAAAAAGACAAGCAAAACAGGTGCAAATTGCACAAGAAGAGTCAGCACAACGGTAAAGTACTTGGTTCTTCATTGTATCGCCATTTGCCCAGCTTGCTAATATTAAATTAGCATTCAATTGACATTATCCTTGTTCCTTGTAGGACAAGAGTCAAGAAACCTAAGATCGTTTCAATCAAACAACTAACTGCAAAAAGAGTTGGAGACACCTTCCAAGGTGATGTCCTTGTTGTCTACAAAGCAACATTGGATAAGGCCAACAAAACACGGGAAATGCTACGTGCTGATCTGACAGATCACAAAGCAGAAATGACAATCACGTTAAATGTTAGTGGAAACCTTGTGTATCAACATGAGCCTAAAATAGTCCTGGGATCAGCTATTTCAATCTCAGATTTCCAAGTTGCACCTAGGACAGATTATGATAGAGGTGACTGTGATTGCATTTTGATCTTAACAGACATAAGCACCACTGAAAACATCCCCCGCCTCTGTCAAGAGTACAAATTCATTCCAAGCACGACTATCAACCAATTGCTAACAACTGTAAATGAGTACCCAACTGGCACAATAGCTGCACTAGTAGTTGGTGCCAAGAAAATGGGTACCCAATTTGCAGTTGACATCAAAGATGGCCACACTGACATAGACAGAGCATAGGTATTTCGGTCTACAAAAATTTTACCTCTTCTTTTAGTTTCAACCTTTTAATGTTCTACAATGGTCTCTATAACAATTTTTGTAACAAAATCTAATTCTCTCATTCAATTGCAGGTGCTATTACGGTCAACATATGAGCAACAATACTTTTCACTCGAAGACCAGTTGCATACAAATAAAACACCTGCAATGCTTTTCAAGAATGTTGTAAGAAAAACAGATCAGAAGAACACATTTCACACATGTCGATCAACATTCATCTGTACCTTGAATGACAAAAGAAGCTTGGAAAAACTCAACAGCCTACTACATTCAACTTTCAAGGTAACAACATTCTTTTTTAAAAAAACTAGTGAATCCAAACTTGTATTTTTGTCTCCTCTAACAACTTTGAACCATATTCTATAGGTTTCTGGTACTCTAAAAGCAGCAAATGCATTTTCCAATCCATTTCATGCATACTGTCCAAAATACAAATTCAAATTCGCTGCTTATGGCACACTCCAAGAAAAAACTACTCACTGTAAATAGTGCAACCAGCAAGTCAATTATACATTTTGTTTACAACTTAAAACTACCATAACAACTTATGACAATCAAACAATTCAGTCTTCAATTGACCAGGTCACCATGCACCGTCTATTGCCCACACTGCAAAGGCTTAGCTATGAAGACTATATCAAGGACAAGTTAGCAGTGATATTCATCCTACGGGACTTCAGTGCTGAAGGAAATTTTAGCCTTGACCAAAACAATGCCATTGTTGAAGCCATTTGCATTGACAAATAGACAGGAAACATCACCAGAAGGTAATAAAGTCATTCATATGTAAACTTTTTCTCTTTTGAACCAGCACCTCAAATCACTATCCATACAAACTATGTTTCTAATACATAGCATTTTGTTGGCTTTACAGGAAACTAGCAATACAGGAGCACAGATTTACATTGTTCAGACTTTTACTTTTTTGCCTTTCCATGCTCCACAACATTTCACTGGTTTTCACATGTTAAAGACATATTTGGTTTTAAAAAACTCTATTGCTATTATACATTTAGACACTTCTATAGGTTACTATGTTAAAGTCCTCACGAATATGGACATCTGAAACTCTAATTTTGTTTTTGTACCTATGAAGACAATGGTTCTCTATGTATGTTTGACATATATGTTCAATAATTATTACCCCTCCATGCATAATGCCATTCAAACTATATAGTTTAAATGTTCCCTTTTGCATTATGTTCTTCCTAGCTTTTCCAATATTTGCTTTCTGATTCTTACGTTTTCAAGACTTTATGGTGACCAACTGGAAGCTGTTATGGTTGCACACTCTAGACCCATTAACAAGTTACTTGAGACAATAAATAGTTATTTTCCTCTGGCTTTTTTCATTTTATGCTGTTAATGCAACCAAGTCTTGCCCCTGCTTTTATGCATTGTACTTTATAGTCACTTTTCCATCATGCATTCTAATGTATAGAGTACACTCTTGTATACACAAATCCTTATGTTTCTTTCGCTGCATATATGCATATTTACATGTATATATGCCTCTATGTCCATATGCACATATGCAGATATTCATGTATACATGTATTCATCTAAGCTTTTACGTATCCCTGTATGCAATTGCGTATACATGTGTCCATGTATTTATGGATGCGCTACTCTAGCCTTGTACCAATTTATTATGTTATATGGATATCGCATATAGTAACACTAATTAGCTCTTCCACTGTACATAGCAGTTGTTTTCATAAATACCAGATCGAGCTTATATGTATTAGGATACATATAAACTCACACTAAAAACTACTGAATTATGATCTCTATTGTCCCATTTTCATAGACATGTTACTATTGCAATCAAATGTGTAAAGCATTCATGTTCAAAGAAATTAGATACAGGAATGGCAATATGTTACACAACCTTGTCTTATGCCTTTATAGCAGTTTTTCCATTGCATTTCAAGAAAACCAGAAACTAGAATTTTATTCATATTATTTCATCTATGGCATTTACAGCTTTTCCAATAATTATTACAAGCATAGAGTTCAATGTTGAATAGTTCTATTGTTCATGTTATGGCTTCAACTTTGTTCATGCCAAATTGCATTATCTGACAAAGTTAACATGCAAAAACTAAAGTCTTCAAAAACTAAAGTGTCCATTGTGAACACTTATTGCATTCCATGGGACCACATTTCTTTGAGGAGTTTTTTTGAACAATTTGCTTCCCTTGTATATGTTTCCATATTTTGCATATGTGCCTATGAGCACATTAACTATAATAGTTCACAAAATTCCTTTATCCTGTATGCTTTCATCATAGCGAAAAAGCTCAAAGCAATTGTAGAATCTAGGTTTTGAGAACACAGGCTTACAGAACACAAAAAACAACACACACAAAGTAATAAAGATGCATAGCAAGTGGCTTAACTCTATATTAAATGACCAAAGTACCCTGTCCATCCATGGTCACCAAGCCACTCCAGCGCGTTCACCTCCAGCCAGATGTCATTTAATGCATTTAATTTGCATTCATGCATTGCGCTCACATTTTCCTGATATTTTAATGCATTTAATCTACATTCATGGATTACGTACCTCTAGCTGCCAACTTTTAAACTATGCCTTTGCTTAAATTTATTTAATCAATTTATGCGTTCGCATTTTCCTGAATTTGTAAAACAAAAATGATTTATAAAGCTACTTGGACGAATAGAAAAATAGATAAATGCTAATTTTCCAATATATAAAATAGCTCTCCAAATTCAAACTATACAAAAAAATAAGTAATATGTTAAATGGCGAAATGTGATTGGTCAATGCTGCTGGTTAAAAGCATTCCGAGCAAATGCATACACAAATTAAAAATGGGTTCACAGGAAAGAGCTTTTGATTCTGAATCCATATGCATACTTTGATTCAAACTAGTGGCTGAAGGTACATAATCCATTGATACAAACTCAATGCATTGAATGGCATCTGACTAGAGGGAACGCTGTTTGCATTGCTAGTTACTCTTTGAATATATAACAAGGTTCAAGGAAAAATCTCTCATTATCACACATGTTGACATAATTTTCGTTCCAAACCTCTCTTTATGAGACCGTTTTGCAATAATAAAAAATATACAAACTTTACAAGCCTCACATGCAACCATGCATCTTGCCCAGAGATACACGTATACATGCATCCATGTGTACTATAATACATGCATCTATGTATACATGCAGGCATGGATATATGTATCTATGCAACTTCATATGCAATCCATGGATATTTCCATACATGTATATTTAAGCATTTATGTATCCAGCTATGCATCTATCTATCTATCCATGCAACTATGTTTCTATGTATTCTTCTACCTGTAGATGCATCCACGCATATATGTATCTGTGTTTCTATGTGAAAATGTATACAGGCATCTATCCATATATGTGTCAATGTATCTATGAATACATCTATCCATAGATACATGTATCTATGCATCTATGGATACCATGATAGATGTCCACATCCATGTATCTATGGATACATGTATCAAGTAGCTCAGTTCCAGGTCTTGACTCTACAGCAACAACATCTCCTATGACTACACAGATCTGCAGAATAACAAAAAAAAAAATGCTCAAAGTAATCACAATGCATCTCTAGTCACTTAAATCTATATTACATGATAAATCCACATTCTGTTTAATGCATTGACTTTGAAACACAATCAAGAGAACAGCTAAATACCACTTTCCAAATTAAAAAAAACAACTTTAGAAACATCAACTTCCAGAATTAAATACCAATATGCACAAAGTGATCATATTACTCTAACTAGATGACTATGAACTACATGTTACCTATGCAATCTAAAATCTAAAGATACATACCATCCTTATGCACCTATGCACAAATACATACTGTCTAACATATATACATAATTACATGTACACATATATACATGCAAACCTGTATACATGAATGCATACAAAGACTATGTTTCATGGGATTATTAAAGAGTTCACTTGCTTTCTATATGGTTCCATACTTTGCATGTGTGCCTATGAGGACAATAATTACATTATCCAGAAGCAGAAACGAGTTACTTGAGGCAATAAATAGTTTCTTTCGTTAGTTTTCTCTAACTTTAGAGGTATAAAGCACACAGTGAAATTGGCAATGCCAGCTAAAAAAAATTGTCCTTCACTTGCTCATTGGTTCCAAAGCTCTCTTTATAGCACAGTTGTGCATTGCCTCCAAGACTCAGATGAATCCTTGGTATTTCAAGGAAAGATTCAATTGGATAACACTAAAAATGATCTAAACTATGATTTTATAATCAAAGTATCCAAATGCATTGCAGCAATGCGAAACCCAACTTCCATTTAACATGTACAATGAAAATAAACAGAACGAAAAATGCATTTGCTTCAAAGTTTTTAAAAGCAATTTCAACAGATTGTCTAGCCGTTGTCCAAAATATGGTTTTCTATCAGCATAGTCCTTGAACCTTCTTTAGGTCTGACTGCTACTTTGTTAATTCATTTTGATCGAAAGGTCAAAATGTGAAATGTTCCCAAGGATAATTATACTTATTTATCTCTTTTAATTGTTATATATTCAAAGACTAATTAGCAATCCAAACAGCCTCCCCTTTAGTTAGATGCAATTCAATGCATTAATTTTGTATCAATGAATTATGTACTTTCAGCCACTAGTTTTAATCAAAGTATGCATATGGATTCAGAATCAAACTCTCAAAATAAATGCATATATAAATGTGTCTTTTTCTTCATTTCATAATGTATCTATGTATCCATAGATGCAATCATGCATATATCGATTTATGCATATATCTTGTCATCTCTTTATGCATCTGTCTATATATGTATGGTTGTATCTATGGGTACATGTATACCTCGATTTATGTATATATGCACCTATGAATTGCATACACACATCCATGTATTTATGCATCTATCGATAACTTGCATGGATACATGTATATATGCATCTATGGACTCATGCACCCATGTATATATGACAACTCATTGGTTCCAAAGCTCTCTTTATAGGACAGCTGTGCATTGCCTCCAAGACTCAGATGAATACTTCGTATTTCAAGGAAAGATTCGAATGGATAACACTTAAAATGATCTAAACTATGATTTTACAATCAAAGTATACAAATACATTGCACCAATGCAAAACCCGACTTCCATTTAAGATGTACAGTGAAAGTAAATAGAAGCAAAAATGCATTTGCTTCAAAGTTTCTGAAGCAATTTCAACAGATTGTCTAGCCATTGTCCAAAATATGGTTTTCTATCGGCATAGTCCTTGAACTTTCTTTAGGTTTGACTACTACTTTTTTGATTGACTTTGATTGAAAGGTCAAAATGTGAAATGTCGCCAAGGATACTTATACTTACTTATCTCTTTTAATTGTTATATATTCAAAGACTGATTAGCAATCCAAACAGTCTCTCCTTTAGTCAGATGCCATTCAATGCATTAATTTTGTCTGGATGAATTATGTACCTTCAGCCACTAGTTTTAATCAAAGTATGCATATGGATTCATAATCAAACTCCCAAAATAAATGCATAAATAAATGTGTCTTTTTCTCCATTTCATTATGTATCTATGTATCCATAGATGCAGCCATGCATATATCAATTTATGCACATCTTGCCATCTCTGCATGCATCTGTCTATATATGTATGACTATATCTATGGGTGCATGTATACATTGATTTATGCATACATGCACCTATGAATTGCGTACACACATCCATCTACATATGTATCTATCGATATTTTGGATGGATACATGTATATATGCATGTATGGACTCATGCACCCATGTATTTGTCTTTGTCTTCGGCCAAATGGCCCCTAATGGCCAAAGTATCCTAGTCACCCATGGCCGCCAAGCAATTCCAGCGCCCTCCCCACCAGCCACATGCCATTTAATGCACTTGCTTCAATTATTTTGACCTCTCCATGTGTTCGCATTTTCCTGATATTTCAATGCATTTAATTTGCACTCATGGATTACGTATCTCTACTCGCTAGTTTTATAAACTATGCCTTTGCTTAAATTTATTTAATCAATCTATGCGATCGCATTTCACTGATTTTCAATAACAAGAATAATTTATAAAGCTATTCTGATAAATAGAAACATCTAAATGCTAATTTTCCAATATTGATTTACCAGAATAGTGCTAGTTTTCCAATATAACAAAATTAAAAGTTATATGTTGACATACATTTATGCATATTGTCCATACATGCATATATGCATATATGCCTTCATCCATATTTACATGTGTATATGAATACATCCTTCCATGTACCATATGCATTTGTACCTATATGCAAATATGCATACATCCATGTATACATATGTTCATATCTCCATCTCTCCACGTAGTTCTGTTTTCTGTGTATACATGTGCCTGTTGATGCATCCATGCATATATCTGTGAATAGCTCTACGTGTTTCTCTCTCCATGTATTTAATGTTCTCCACTGCATCAGCATTTGCATGTTCTCAGTTTTATGACCTTCCATATTTATTTTTTCCATAGTATATGCATAACAACTTCCACTTTGTCTTCTGTTTTGACTCTTCTATCCATAAATATCATTATATTTTTATATCCACTCTTCTATTGTCGCATTTCGAGGAAGCTCAGGGATCTCAGTACCTTGTTTAGTACGAAGGAGAGTGAGAAATGCAACATGGGTCTTTTTTCTGTGTTTATATTGACGGACTGAGCCCTATGATGATTTTTAAAAGCATAACCAATACCAAACTAGACATTCTTCCACCCCTTGTTGCAAGAAATAATCACTTCATACCCTATTGATTCCATTCATTTCCATTTCCACCCTTGCACGTCCTTTCTTCTCAAATCAAATACATTTCAAAATCCATTTATTTGCTTGTGTTGCATCATACTAATGTGTTGCATTCCTTTTTTCATTAAATCCACCTCTCTCATTCAAATTTTCATTTCTTGCATTTAATTGTAAGCATATAACTTACGAATGATAAATTCATACCATTTACATTCCCATTCATTCTCATATCCACCATCCCATATCCTTCCCTCCCATGTCAAATACTTTTCATAACTTATTCATACACCTTATTTGCATCTCACCATTCTCTCAATTCGCTCTCTTTGTTCCACTTGCATAACTCATTCTTCTTTTTAACACTCACATATCTTTATCTATCTACACCTCAAATATACCTTCATCCATCACAACAAAATTCACACCATACCAAACAAAGAAAAAGATGAAGAAAATATCAAGGTTATGCAAATAAACACTGAGGGCTTCGAAAATAACACTCATAACATAGAGTTGTATTCAAGAGTTATTTTCAAAATGTGTTTTCTATACTTTGTTTATTACAGATCCCTAAAAACACGTATAACAGTTTCTTCAAGCTTATAATGTGTAATCAGATTTAACAAATATTTACATGTTTCCATGCATTCAAATGCATCGTTAGGTATCCTTTATACACTTGTTCAAAAAACAATATTGTATATGTTTCAAATGCAAATTGTTCCTGACATTTCTCGCTTTATGCACACATGCATTTATAGATTGTTCTTTATGTGCCAAATTACATGGACACATCTATACATCCATGCATACATAAATGTTTACATGGCTCCATATATTTATGCATTCCTTTGATATATGCATTGCTGATATATAGTTTGTTTTCCCTGTCTTCCTTTCGCCTACTACTGCAAATGCTACTTGAGCCTCAATGTGCTTTGACAGATTTGTATTTCTACTTGATTTTAGTGTTTTCCATTCAAATTTCTCGTTCACATGTCATTTATGATTTTCACTCTTCTTTGCATTGTGTGCACATGGATACATGTATACATGCATGCATGTGTACATAGATGCCTCAAGCATTGTTACAAATGTTTAAGATTATTTGCATTCAATACTTGAAACAAAATAATAATGCATTTTTGCTTCCTGGATAAGATCATAAAGGAAATTTGTTACTGCAAATGTAAACATGCACCCATGTAAAGGTACTAGTATTCATTAGTGTTTCTCTTTTGACTCTTGTATCCTTAAATATCATTATATTTTTATATCTATTCTTCTCTTGTCACATTTCGAGGAAGCTCAAGGATCTTGGAACTTTGTTTAGTCCGAAGGAGACTGAGAAATGGGACATCAGTCTTTCTTTTGTATTTGTATTGAGACACTCAACCCTATGATGATTTTAAAAAGCATAACCAATAACAAAATAGACATTATTCCACCCTTTCTTGGAACAAAAGTTCACTTCATACCCTATTGAATCCACTCATTTCCATTTCCACCTGTCCACATCGTTTCTTCTCAAATCAAATACATTTCAAAATCCATTTATATGCTTCTCTTGCATCACACTAATGACTTGCATTCCTTTTTTCTCTCAATCCAGCTCACTCATTCAAATTTTTATATCTTGCATTTAATTTTAAGCGTTAAACTCAAAAATGATAAATTCATATCATTTACATTCAATTCATTCTCACATACAGTTTCAAATATCCTTGCTTCCCATATCTAATACTTTCCATAAGGCATTCATATACCTTACTTGCATCTCATCATTCTCTCAATTCCTTCTCTTTGTTCCACTTACATCACTCATTCTTCTTTACCACCCTTACATATCTTTATCTATCTATAGCTCAAATATACCTTCATCCATTAGAACAAAATTCACACCATACCAAAGGAAAAAATGAAGAAAATATCAAGGTTATGCAATTAAACACTGAGGGCTTTGAAAATAACTATCACAGTTTCTTGCAGGCTAAAATGTATAATCAGATTTCATAAATATATACATGTATCCATGCATTCAAATGCATCGTTCGATATCCTTAATACACTTCGTCAAAAAACAATAATGTATTATTCTTTTGTTTCGATCATAAATGTTTTTTTATATCTTTCAAATGCAAATTGTTTCTGACATTTCCTAGCTTTGTGCACATAGGCATTTATAGATTCTTGTTTACTTACCAACTTACATGGACACATGTACACATAGATGGATGCATAAATGTTTTCCTTCATCCATACATTTATGCATTCCTTCGATATATGGATTGCTAATAAATAATTAATTTTCCCTGTTTTCTTTCGTTTAATACTGCAAATGCAAATTGAGTCTCATTGTTAAAATACAGTTGTATTCAAGAGTTCTTTTCAAACCGTCTTTTCTAAATCCTGTTTCTTACAGATTCCTAAAAGCACATATGACAATTCCTCAAAGGCTATAATGTATATTCAGATTTCACAAATATTTACATGTTTCCATGCATCCAAATGCATTGTTAGATATACTTTATACACTTGTTCCACAAACACTAATGTATTGCTGCTTTGTTTCAGACAATAATGTTTTTTTTGTTCTGTTTAAGATGCAAATTGTTGCTAACATTTCTAACTTTATGGACGCAGGCATATATAGATTCTTCTTAACATACCAACTTACATGGACACATGTACACATCCATGCATGCATATGTCTTTACATGGATCCATATTTTAATGCTTTCCTTTCATATATGCATTCATACTAACTAGTTTATTTCTCTTGTTTTCTTTCATTTAATACTGCAAATGCAACTTTAGTCTCATCACGCTTTCAGGCTTGCTCAAGTGCCAAGGATGCTTTTCACTCTTCTATGCATTATGTGCACGTCGATACATGTATACATGCATCCATCTATACTTAAATGCTTCAAGCATTGTTACAAATGTTTCTCTCTCAATAATTTGGATGCAAAGTGCTACAAACATGTAAATTATTTTACTGTACCTACATTTTATCTTACCTAATAAGATTCTTTATATCTTTTCAAATTATTTTTTGTTTAAAATATATACACAAAAAAATATTCATTCATATTACATTAACAACATTCAAATCTAATTTATAAATAAAATCAATACCTTTGTATTGTTTCATCTAAGAATTTATCGTAATATTTATTCCACTTATTACATTTCAATAAGTTAAATTATTACATTTCATTTTATATATACACAAATTTAATCTTAGGTAGTAAGGTTCTTTATTATATTTTTGCAAATTACTTATTGTTTATTATATAAACACAAATTTTTATTCATATAACATAAACAACATTATAATCTTATTTATAATAAAATCAATAGCTTTCTAGTCATTCATCTAACAATTTATTGTAATATAATTACATTGTTCTACACACAAAAATATCTTATTATATTACATAGACAGGATTTAAATCTTATTTATAATAAAATCAATAGCTTTATATAATACTAACCTTCATACTACATTAAAAAAAACATTGATTAATCTTACAAAAGTTCATATTCAAATGAGCTACCCCTATCAATCTTCCACCTTACACTACTGTTTCTATTAGCACTTGCATATTGTGATATGATAAACTAAAATAACTCAATTGTATTAATTAACATAGCATGTGTTTTACAACAGTACACTAAACATAATTTTAATACTGTAAATGCGAGCTGAGTCTCCTCCTGCTTTAAGACTCGTTCACATGCCGACTATGCATCTTACTCTTCTATGCATTGTGTTCACGTGGATACATGTATGCATATATGTCTCAAGCATTATTACAAATGTTTCTGATTGTTTGCATTCAATAATTATTACAAATTACTAATGCATTCTTGCTTCCTAATTAAGATCATAAAGAATCTTCCTTCTCACAAATGTATACATACACACACAAAAAAAACAAGTATTCACTGGTATATCTATAAAAAAGTCCATGTATACATGATACCCATAAATAAAATTTCCCATCCATCCATCCACACGTGTTACCTATTCACATGTCCCTATGGACCACGTTGCCCATGCACCGTAAAAATTCCATGCAATAGTGCACTACTAAAAATTGCTTCAAACTTTTCTAGCTATTTTAAATACATTTATATTCCTATCTGCTATCTAAAAACTTTTTCTAACTCATAGCTACATGCCTTTTACCTCTCGGCAGGAACTCGACGCTTGCATCACTTGTTATTTATTGTTTTATTTCATTTAATTTTTTACAAACAAGCAATCATTGTAAAGCCCATTAAATTCATAATCCCAACTTACTCA
This sequence comes from Sequoia sempervirens, assembly GCA_007258455.2. Lineage (NCBI taxonomy): Eukaryota > Viridiplantae > Streptophyta > Pinopsida > Cupressales > Cupressaceae > Sequoia > Sequoia sempervirens. Next base: position 36,087,502 of record VDFB02000009.1, on the reverse strand, counting down.
TGTATTTATTTATTACCATTTATTTATTTCATTTTATTTTAATATTCATTTCATTTTAACTTATAATATTATTTCATAGCAACAATTAATCCACAAGCATTAATCAAACAATTTTCAAATCGAATAACCCAAATTTCAATAGAAGTAAAGATGGACATGTTTGCTTCATGGTTCAATTTGAAGAGAGTAAATTATGGCACAGAAGGCTTGGTCATATCAATTTTGAAAATCTTTTCAAAATTAGCAAGAATAAAAATGTAAGAAATATGCCTGTGATTTCCAAGCCTATTAGTGAAACTTGAAAAGAGTGTCAACTTGGTAAGCAAACCAAGGTGAGTTTTAAATATAAAGAACATTCATCTACTAGACCATTGCAACTCATACACTCTGACTTATGTGGTCCTACAAGGACAAGGTCACTTAAAGTTGAAAGGTATTTTATGTTGTTCATTGATGATTACACCAGGATGACCTAGGTAACTTTTCTAAAACACAAATCTAAAGCTTTTGACGTATTCATATTTTTTAGAAAAATGGTAGAAAAAGAATCTAATCTAAAACTTAAATTTCTAAGAAAAGACAAAGGAGGTGAATATACCTCAACAGAGTTTATAGAATATTGTGAGGAACATGGTATAAAAAGGTAGTATTCAGCCCCAAGAACCCCGCAACAAAATGGGATTGCTAAAAGAAAGAACAAGACAGTTAAAGAAATGGCAAGAACATTATTACATGATGCAAATCCTCCAAATGTGTATTGGAAAGAGGTTGTACATACTATTTTTTATATTCTAAATAGGGTACAACTAAGGGAAAAAATAAAGTTTACTCCTTATGAACTTTGGCATGGTAGATCTGTTAATGTTTCATACTTCAAAAATTTTGGTAGTAAATGTTATATAAAAAGGGATGATGATAATATGGGCAGTTTTGAATCTAGGTGTGATGAAGGCATATTTTTAGGTTACTCTACTCATAGTAAATCCTATAAATGTTTCAATAAAAGACTCAAAAGAATTGTTGAAAGTACTAATGTGATAGTTGATGAAAATTTGCAGCCATGTGAATAGCCAATTGAGGATAATGGAGAAGTTCACCTACCTAAAGAAGTGGTAAAATCAAAAGAAGAGGAGGAAGATCAAGTAGATACTCCTAAGAAACTTGTGGAAAAAATAGCCAAGACTCCTTCAAAAGTAGTGCAAAGGAATCATCCTCAAGAGAAAATCATTGGGGATAGATTTGTTTGTGTTCAAACCAGAAGAAAACTTGCCAGTGGACAGTGACCAAGTACATCTATGTTTAATTTCAGAATTTGAACCTAAAACCTATTTAGAAGCTAGCAAAGATGAAATTTGGGTTAAGCAATGGAAGAGGAGTTAGGGAAAATAGAAAATAACAATACTTGGGAACTTGTTCCTAGACCCAAGGACAAGAATGTCATTGGAGCTAAGTGGGTCTTTAGGAATAAACTTGATGACAAGGGAAATGTAATTAGAAATAAGGAAATACTTGTCTGTAAAGGGTACTCTCAGATTGAGGGTATTGATTTGGATGAAACCTTTGCCCTTGTGGCTAGACTTGAAGCTATAAGAATATTTTTAGATTTTTTTGTTTATAAAAATGTCAAAGTGTTTCAAATGGATGTTAAAACAACCTTTTTAAAGGGCGAACTTGAGGAAGAAGTTTACATAGAACATCCAGAGGGATTTGTATGTGTAGGGAAAGAAGATCATGTCTATAGGTTAAAAAGGGAATTATATGGCTTGAAACAAGATCCTAGGGATTGGTATTCTAAGCTGGATAAACATTTGCAAGGTCAAGGATTCACCAGAGGAGGTGTTGACAATAATTTGTACTTCATGACAAAAGGTGACAATATTCTGGTTGTTGTTGTCTATGTAGATGATATTATTTTTGGAAGTAATGATGATGAAATGTGTTCTATTTTTCCTAAAATTATGAAAGCAGAGTTTGAAATTTCCATGTTAGGAGAACTCTCCTTCTTTCTTTGGTTACAGTTCTCTCAACTTGAAAGGGTATCTTCATTTCACAAATGAAGTATGCCAAAGAAATGCTCAAAATATTTTGTATGGATGCAAGCAAACTAGTTGGAACCCCAATGGAAACTGGTTGTAAACTTGGAAAAGACGAAGATCTACCTGATGTAGATCAAACCTTATATAGATCCATGATAGGTGGTCTCTTATATTTGATTTCCTCTCAACCTGATATAATGCATGTTGTTTGGTTAGTTGCTAAGTTTCAAGCTTCACCTAAAAAATCCCATTTAAATGTTGTGAAAAGAATTTTTCGATACATAAATGGTACTATTGATTATGGCCTATGGTATCCTAGGCATAATGATTTTACACTACTTGCATACACTAATGTTGATTGGGTAGGTTGTCTAGAAGACAGACAAAGCATATCTTGAGGTGCTTTCTTTCTAGGTGGAAGGTTGGTAGCTTGGCATAGTAAAAAACAAGATTTTGTCGCCCTCTCTACTACCAAGGCAGAATATATAGTTGTTGCTACTTGTTCTCAGGTATTATGGATGGTCTAAACTTTGAAGGATATTAAGGTTGAGGTAACAACCTATTTCTATTCTCTATGACAATACTAGTGCCATCAATATTTAAAAAAAATTGTTCAACACTCTCGCACTAAACACATTTCCATAAGATACCATTTTCTAAGAGAAAAAGTTTTATCTAATTTGGTTGCATTGGAATATGTATCTACAAAATATCAGATCGTAGATATTTTTACTAAACCTTTACCAAAATTAGTCTTTGATCATTTGAGGGACAGACTTGGAGTCCTTTCCCTTGCTTCAATTCAGTGATTCTTCATGAGCATGGTTTCAGGAGGAGTTTTCATGCTGATTCAATACCCCTATGTTTTTGTTTCAAGCAGATCCTTATGTTGCATGACAACTTTTTGGTTCAATTTTTGATACTATGATAGATTCATCTTGTATTGTATAGTATTCTCTTTGTTTTGGTGCCTTAGCAGAATTATCTTGCATTATGTAAAACTCTTTTCAACTTCTATCTCTTCAATTCTAATGCTTTTTGTGCCCATGTGCAAGTGGATTGGTATTCTTGGATAGGTTCTTAGTGGCCTTCTAGTACTTACCCACCCCTTTGACCTTTGGAATTGTTGACAAAAAGGGGGAGAAAAGTTGAGATTATATGCAACAGATGTAGATTTATATTGCAGATCAGATTTATATTGAGATTATATGTAGTCTTTTTTTTACAATGATCATGCTATTTTTTTTTACAGTGATCATATATGCAAATTTTACACTGTATATTGGTTTCTTGCTGATTTTTCTTGTTGGTGCTCTTATGATGATGCTTTGATAGTGCATTGGTGATCATATAGGTTGTTTGACATCAATGCCAAAGGGGGAGTTTGTTGACCCCTTTAACATTGTTTTGGCATTGATGCCAAGTGTTGTTTTGGTATTTTCAGTATTGGAATTCTTTGAAGGGATTATGATGTTGGAAACAAGTAACGCTGAGAGGGGGGGTGAATTAGTGTTGTGAAAATTTCAACAATTTTATTCTGATCTTTATTCCACTTAATACACTTAACCAAAATTAATATGCTGAAATAGAAAACAATAAACCACGCAACCATAACACAAGGATTTTTAGGTGGAAACCCTGTAAGGGGAAAAACCATGGTGGATGGCCAATCCACAATAATTTCTGAGTATACTCAAAATAAGAATGCACTTGCATTCAGGCTCACTGCCTAGAGCTCATTACTCAAAAGATGGGGGCTCACTGCCCTTACAATAGTTTGGAATTTATCCAAAAGAAAATGAACTGAGTAGATATCATCTACAAATTCTTGATTGCAGTTCTGGTTTAGCTCTGATGACAAACTTGTGTCTTGTCTGACTGATAATGAACTTTTGCTTTGTTCTGCCCAAGTTCGCACACAAAATCTCTATGCGCAAGTGAAACTACGTATGATATCACTCAAATACACCTTAGACATTCACAACACACACACACACAACTTCTCTCTACTAAATGATGTGACTGGTCATCTAAATATATTTGTTTTCCAGGAATTAATCACCACAGGTCAGCTCAACAAAACTTAATAACATTTGCAACTTGTCAGCCCAAAAACATAAATAATTTCAATGTGTATCCAAAGAGTCGGCTACACAAAAGCTAGGACCCATAATTGAACATCTAATTAAAATAATTCAACTTTATACAATGGTTATATACCATTTACACTGAGTCAACTCCAACAGGAAAATAAACTAAAAATGTCCTACTAGACCACCAAGACCATGTAGCCACAAGGATAGCAATACAGGATTCAATGATAAGGTGTTTCACATGCTTGATAAACAATTTCAGTGATCCACAACACGAAGTGATGATCTGGTGAAGCTATTAGACTGGATACCCTGACCTGTCGAAGACACATAGTTTTCCACTTTAATTGTCGGTGCAATTGAATGCATAACTATGGACCAAAATGATGACTGCAATTTCCATCAATGACAACACAGAAAACTAAAAACTATGTGCACACGAGCCATATGCCAACAATCTCCCCCTTTGGCATTGATGGCAACACTTAGTGAAAAATAACTAAGTGTTGAAGTTGATAGACATTCTACCAAAATACAAAATACTGCTTCACTGCAAAATATTACTCCCCCCAAGAATATGTTTGCATTTTTCACATACACTCTCCCCCTTTGGCATCAATGACAAAATTGTACAAGTATATCCAGAGACTTACAAAAATGTGAAGATGTTTGCAAAGACATCCTTCAGTCCTTCTAATTTTGAGTCCCAGATACTCCTCAAACTCTCCAAAATGGTAATATGACCATAGAGAAGATAAGTCATGGTTTCTGTAGCTTCCAAAGATGCAGGATCAGGAGTGGTCATAACACTTTTTCCTTCTTTCAGAGTGTTTCCCATCATCTCAATTTTTGGACTTATCAGCTTCCTGAATTCACTTACTCTACTAATAACCCTTTCATTTTCAAGCTTCAGAGTCTTTAACTAGTCAAGCAAAGATATTACTTGACTGTGTTGTTGACACATACTACTGGTCAAAGGATCAAAGTTGTTGGAAATAATAGTCAGTTGTTGCTCAATATCTTTGATCTTTTTCTCATTTCCCGTGGTAAATTTTGATAAGATTAGGCAGGATTTGTACATATTTCCTCCTTCAGTTATAGCACTTTGGATATTCTGTATACAAGTTGCTAGCAGATCCTTATCCTTAGCAATTAATTTTATTAAGCTTCCAATTCGTTCCTCCTTGAATTCCCTTTTTACTTGAATCTGAGATGAAACCTTAAAAGACTTGAAATGAGAGTCTACAGAGTTTATCAATCTTTTTAACTCGCCAGAAGAGGATCCAGATGGATCCATAACATGGGTAGGCATTAGTTTATGTAAAACCTCAGATGCAAGTTTCAACAGCTCACTTTCTTCAATATGAGATTTCAATATTTTCTCATTGGCTTTTTCTTGAGCTAATTTGGCAACATTTAGCATCTGGATTGGAGACAATGTGGATAAGTTGATTGAGCTCTCATCAAACTTAGAGTCTGATTCTTCCTTCTACTCCAACAGAGATTCCTTCACCTCTTTCAGAATGATCTCATGACTCTTTCCCTTGTCAATTTTAAATTGAGCTTCCAGAATGACCTTTCGCATTTATTTTTCATTACTGGACACTTCTTCCACATCAGCTACTACTTCACTTTGGACCCTAGTCACAATAGGTGTCTCAATGTTTATATCATTGGGGTAAGTTAGAATATCCTCAAATATTGGAGGATCAGATACATTAATGTTCACATCATTTTTTGTTCCTCCTTCTGACTTACTTCCACTTTCATTTCCTCATGACTTTGAGCCTATTCAATATTGACTTCTTCAATATTTACCTTTTCTTTTGACAAGAACTTTTCCAAAATTGACTTGGTCTCACTCATAACATCATCAGTGTTACCAATCATGAGTTTATTTGACTCTTGACTTGCTTCTGAATTCATTTTTAACTTTTAGGAGTGAATCCAATTCTTCAATTCCCATTTCCGGGCACAGGTCAGCAAGGACTCTTTTCCTCATGTTTTCTTCCTATGTCCTAGCATTCACCCTTCTTGATTCCAAAGCTTTGTATAGGCTTGTGGGCAAGCCAAACATGATTTCAACATGAGTTTTATTGAAAACGTTCAAATGATTGACAACAGCTTCTTCAAGAGTTAACTTACCAGAATCATCAAAGAACTCATATAGGTCATAGAGTGGCTTGAGATTACTGTCAACCACTGCTGCATTTTTTACTTCTTCCAATGACATGCTGGATTTGGCAATTTTGGACTTCTTTTGAGTTCCTTCACTTTTTCTGGAAGGCTTTCTTTTATTCAGCTTGACAACATGACTCTCGATTGCCTTCAATTCCCTCACTATTTCTTTTGAATATGTCTCCTCTTCTTCATCTGTGGATGCAACTTTATATGTCCTTGAGCTTCTTTTTTTTTCCTCTTCTAGAGGCTTCGGCCTTATTTGGCTGAAATGCAAGAGAACCCCTAGTTATTCTGGTGTTACGACCAGATGTTCCTGGACCATCTATTGTTGCCTTTTCTTTCTCCTTTGTAGCTTCAGCTTCATCCCTTTGCCTTCTAATTTTTCTTAGCTTCTCAACTAGAAGACCTAGTTGCTTTGCAATGATTTTTGTTTCCTTTCTTACCTTCCTAGTAGACTTAGGATTGTTTAGTTCTGAATGAACTTCAAGGCTCTTCTCTGCATAGGTGATGAATCTTCCTTCATTTGGATCCAATGGAGAATTCAATAGATGATCTGCATACATCCTCAGTATATTTTCATCCACTTCATAGCCCATAGGCATTATCTAAATATTTCTTGAGTCAGCTGATTCCATGTGACATTAATCAATGTCCACCATGAAGTATATAGAATCTTTATATTGTTCCACTATAGCTTCAGGGATCCTCTCTCGGGCATGCATCTGTTTTTGAAATGTTTTGAAATGACCCCACAGGATTGAGTTGTGGGTATGTCGGTCACCAAGACTACATAGCATGTCCCAAATCTGTACTGCAACTAGAACATCATTTCTCCATTGAACTTTGCCAATACTCAATACCTCACCAGAGAAGGGTATGTGCAGGATCATCATGGAAAAAATAGGCCCTTAAGTGGCAAAAAATTTAGAAAAATCAGAGTTAGGAAACTTCACGTAAAAATTTGAATAAGTTATCTATATTATTTCAAAAATATGTAAGAATAAAATCTATAGAAAATTGAATGTAGTTTCTAAACAACTAGGTTTGTTTAAAAAAGAAAAAATCTATTTGGTGAAAATTTCAAATTTCAATGCGGTAGTACTTAAATTTCGGAAAAATGAGAGAAGTAGGTGTTTGTCTAACCACCCTAACCAAAATAAAATGATAATATTTTTTATAATATTTTAGATATAAGTAGAGGACTCATGTCCCGATGTGATGTATATTTTTTGTAATTTTTTCAAAGTGAATAATTAATTATGAATTTTTTATTACAACTTTTAGAAAATATTAAAAACTTGTATGTCTAACCACCTTAACTTGGTCAAAACTTCATGAAATTTAATTTTTATTTTTTTAATCCTATAGTATGTGAAGCATAGAATGTGACACATGTTTTGGATTCAAAAAATGTGATACCGTTTGAAAGCTATATATGTTTTTCAATTAGCCTAACAATTAGGACTTTAGATGTAATTTGAATAGAAAATGAATAATAATTACTTATAAAATTCAAAGTAAAGCATAATTTATAGTGGTGGAAAGCTGAGAATCTCCTTTAAAAACCCTTTTCGTTTCATCAATTTTGGGTTAAAAAAAGTCGTTAGTCACATACCCATCATATTGCCACTTTTTGGCCCATCATGATCCTGCACATACCCAGAAGTAAAAGTACAGGCAAATCAACAAGTTTGTGAAATTGAACACATTCTTTTTGTCCTTCTTGACTTTCTTCAGATTCTCTAGGAGTTGCTTAAGCACTTCACAAAGGTCATAATCCACATTTTGTTTAATCATCTCATATGTTGTGTAAATAGCAGTGTCGGATATAGAATTTTCTCGGCTCGAATGGTAAATCTTATACCCTATGATCATGGATGAAAATCTCACATCTATTTCGGTAATATGACTTATAGTCATTGCCCTTCTATCCCAGTGTGAGCCAGTCACTTTAGTGACATCATCATTCTTTATCGACTTCAATATTGGAAGTCTGCCAGAAGAACTTAAGCCAGTAATTGTGCAAATAGCTTCCTTGGTAATCTTAAATGGGATATTTAGCCACATAAATTCATCATGCATTGTAATCAGAATATATTGAACCCACTTATCCTCCTCAAATATGGGAAACTTCGCGAATTACACAAATTTCTTGTCCACTAGGGTTTTGAATTCAAATTTCACAAAGAAATCTTCTTGCACTATGTGATTGGAATATAATTCCAATAGCTACGCACTACCCAAATCTTCAATGTTTGCATGCACATAAGCCCTAATATCTTTGATGTGTAGAACACCATACGACACAGAAGAAAATGCCCCTAAGGGCTTAGTGTCTATGGATTTATATGGATTTCATTTGAACTTAGGATGTGGCCTATCCTTTACTTTGACTAGAAGAGGGGTAGACGTAATTGTGAATACATAGATTTATAGACTTTTCTATAAATACCTTTCGGAGATGAAATGGAGGTTGATCGCAGATTCTCTTCTAAGCTTGAATCACTTCTTCACTTTGGCAGGGATCACCTTAGAGTACTTCTGACCTCTTTTTCTCGAATTTAATGTGACAAATGAGAGTGGAGATGGTTCATTTATTTACATCAAACCTAACCCTTTACTTTTTTCAATAAATTCCCTTTCCCTAATTCTACAAGCTTTCAAACTTTTTATATTCTGGGACAAACAATTTTTACACAGATCTTTAATAGACTTCATTGGTACCTTAGATTTGTTCCACGATAACTGTAGAATATTTGATTTCCTACTGGACTTATCCAAATTCCAGTACCGATCACTTGTAAAGGGGGTTTAGATGATTTTCTTGACAGCTCCCCCTAATGTAGAGACCTACAATTAGTTTCCACGGATATTACCAGAAGAGACTTCTGGTGCGGATCCATTTTCTTCTGTAGAAGGATTCTTCTTTACCCATTTCTTTTGCATCTACTTCTTGATCTCATCAGTAGTGATCTTTCCTTTTCCTTTAACATCCGGTTGCTTATTTTGTTTTACCAAACCTCTTATGTTCCAACAAAATCTAGAAGTATGGCCAAATTTGTTGCAGTTGTAGCAGACAACACTTCTCTGCTTAGGAAAATTGTTCCACTGACTTTGTCTCAACTTGCATTGATTAGAAAAATTTCCAAATCTATTACATGCATAGCATTTGAGATCTCTATGAGAGTTATGCATCATAGTTATGCATTCACTTGACTTGTGACCATACTTGTAACAATTAAAGCATTGTCCTGAGAATGACGGTCTACTTGTGTTCACCCTACTTCTACACTAAGAAGCCATATGACCAAATTTGTTGCAAGTATAACAATAACCATTAAATCTTTGAGCATTAGGTTGCCTTACCAAATTTCTATTAGGCTTACTCATCTGGTTGACTTGTCTGGGTTTTCCTTGTATAGGATTCCTTTGAGCAGGTCTGGAGCTTTCTCCTTCTTCATACCCAAGACCCTGTTTGTCACCATCAATTCTTTGTCCCTTGATTAACTCATAAAGTTTGATTGAGCTTTCTTTGAATTTTTCCTTGAACTCATTTGTTGTAGCAAGTTCATCCCTGAGATTATCAAGTCGTTGTTCAAGCTCTTCTTCATTGTTCTTAGATTGCTCCAATTCATTTTCTAGTCGATTGCATTGTTCAAACTTTTCTTTCAAGGATTGTGCAACCTTTTCTTCATTTCTCTTTTTGTCCTCTAACTCTTTATTCATCTTCATCATGATGGATTGTCTCACGTTTCAAGGCAACATTTTCGTGAGAAAATTTTTTACATTCTTTTGTTTTTTTCTTTCAAGACTTGACTGAGTTGTTCATCTTCACTGATTTTGTTCTTTTGCTTGAGCTGACCACATAATTCTTTTCTTTTCTCCCTTGATTAATCAATCTTGTCTTTCAATGACTGGATGAATTTTTCTGCATTTGCAAGATTTTCTTGTAGTTCCCGGATCTCAGATTTTGACTAGTCAAGATCATCCAAGGCCACTATGAGTTGTTGTTGAAGACTGCTTGTATCCATGACTTTCCAAGATCTCCCCAAGCTATTAGACTTTTTCAGGGGAACTAACTCTGATACCAATTGTTGGAGACAAGTAACACTGAGAGGGGGGGTGAATCAGTGTTGTGCAAATTTCAACAATTTTATTCTAATCTTTATTCCACTTAATACACTTAACCAAAACTAATATGTTGAAATAGAAAACAATAAACCACTCAACCATAACACAAGTATTTTTACATGGAAACCCTGTAAGGGGAAAAACCATGGTGGATGGCCAATCAACAATAAGTATTGAGTATACTCAAAAGAAGTAATACAAAATAAGAATGCACTTGCATTCTGGCTCACTTCCTAGAGCTCACTACTCAGAAGATGGGGGCTCACTACCCTTACAATAGTTTGGAATTGATCCAAAAGAAAATGAACTAAGTAGATAGCATCTACAAATGCTTGATTGCAGTTCTGGTTTACCTCTGATGATGAACTTGTGTCCTGTTTGACTGAAAATGAACTTATGCTTTGTTCTACCCAAGTTCGCACACAAAATTTCTATGCGCAAGTGAAAATGCGCATGATATCGCTCAAATACACCTTAGACATTCATAGCACATGCACGCACAACTTCTTTTCTCTACTAAATGATGTGACCGGTCATCTAAATATATCTGTTTGCCACGAATTAATCACCATAGGTCGGCTCAACAAAACTCAATAACATTTGCAGCTTTTCAGCCCAAAAACATAAATAATTTCAATGCATATCCAAAGAGTCGGGTACACAAAATCTAGGACCCATAATTGAACATCTAATTAAAATAATTCAACTTTATACAATGATTATATACCATTTACACTGAGTCAGCTCTAACAGGAAAATAAACTGAAAATGTCCTACCAGACCTCCAAGACCATGTAGCCACAAGGATAGCAATACAAGATTCAATGATAAGGTGTTTCACGTGCTTGATAAACAATTTCAGTGATCCACAACACGAAGTGATGATCCGGTGAAGCTATTAGACTGGATACCCTAACCTACCAGAGACACATAGTTTTCCACTTTAAATGTCGGTGCAATTGAATGCATAACTATGGACCAAAATTATGACTGCAGTTGCCATCAATGACAACACAGAAAACTAAAAAATACGTCCACACGAGCCATATTCCAACATATGAGACAACATTATGACATTCATTGCATATAAACATGATTAGATTGGTTTGTCACACATTCAAGTGACATATTTGGAAATATGACATTTGTATTGATCGATTCAAGCATGTTAGCATTGACAGTGATTTGGCTTTACAAGACAGTTGTTTTGCACAAGGTATATGAAGTCAACTTCATTTGTTCATTGCAATGAACAAAAGAAATAATGCAATGCCTTGATAATAATATTTCATTCATTATCTTAAGAAGGTTATTGGGCTTATTTTGTTAGGCACTTGATTGTGTGATGATCATTGTGTTGATTATTAATTAGAAGCATATTATGCCTTGATTCTTAACTAAGGAAATAGTGATTATGCATTATGCATAAAGTGGACACCATTATTAAGGTCTTGATTTCATTTGTTTTAATGAGATAAATCACATATCATATTCGACCCCACTTAAAGTGATGGACCTGACCAACAAGTATCAGCATCTTGTAACAAGTAAATGATATCATTTTGTGTAAAGGGATTGTCTGCTCTTTAAGGGAAGACAGATACTTTTGGTGTCAGGCATATAGCATATTCATGTTGTATCTTGTAAAGTTTGCAGCTTGGTTAATAAGGTTTCAAACTTAGGGTTCGGATGATAATGGGAATTTTTTTATTTCTGAGTGTAATCATGAGGTTTCCAATTTGACAAAGCTTGATTTGAGCTTGAATAGTGGAGACTGAAGCTCAAAGCTAAAGCAGTTATTTTTCACCATAGTTTAAGGGAACGACACAAATTTTTGGGTTTGTACAAATTGGTTTTCAGGTGATATAATTATTGGTTGTTGTTGTTCTTTTGTTTGCATAATCAGTTAATATGATTAGTGTTTTATTATGCAAGAAAGGGAAATAGATTTGGGTTTACGGGCTCTTGATAATCTGCAAGGGTTTGTTACATTTGTTAATGCATTGATGATGTGGGTATTTTTCTCTTTCACATATGCGGATATGGTGAAGACATAACAGTTATTGAAGAAGTTGAAATTTTATTTGTACAGTTACTTTTATTTTTGGTTTTAAAAACTGACCTAGGTATGGCGGTTTTACACTTCATCAAGCTAATTATTGCTCTATAAGTAATATGAAAAAGCTCGGATTGTTTTTTAGAGAGACTGTTGGAAGAGAGTTGTAGAGACAGTCATATTGTTTTATTTTTGAATATTTTTGTCAAAAAGGGAGGTTTCTATTGAAACCCTATTGCAAAAGTTTGATAAGATATATTTGTAAATGTGTTGTTAAGAAATTTCTTTGTGTGCATTAAAGATAAAATGAAAAGACTATGAATTAGAATTAATGTTTTGTATCTGTTCTAGACTTCGTATATAATAAATTTTGGAGTCCACATAGAACTCATTAAGGTTGTAAGCCAATATGATTTTCAGTGAAACAGAGTGATCCTATGTATATTGTTTTCTATCTTATTTGTTGAAGCAAGTTAAAATGTTAGTGAGACAAATATTTTGTAGCCAGTGAGGCTTGTATTGATAGTGAGGCATTTTGTAGCCAGTGAGGCATTTTTAATTAAGCTAGTGAGGCAATTTTACGAGTGGTTTTTTATCCCTAGAGGTTTTTCCACTCATGAATACAATTGTGTTATGGTGTGATTGCCTTTTTTTATTATCTTTGTGCTTTCTCAAGTATTTCATATTTAATAGTTTTGATGTTGCATTCAATCAATGAATTATTATACAATTGAAATATCATGAGCATAAATTGGTGAAAACTTGATTAAGTCAAATTGAAGCTCTTGATGTTGAAACAAGCTTGGATGCTCTACATACATGAAACTGCACTTAATAGTTAAATTATTCAGATCTCACAAATTATAACATTAAATTGTTGAAAGGTTAATTCAAGATTTTAATTTGTCATACCATTGATTCACACCCCCTCTCAATGGTATTGTACTCCAATAGATTGAGCAGATAGAAAGTATTGCCATCATACCATTCATCTAGGGAGACATCTGTAAGATTGTACTATTGCATTGTAATCCATGGATCAGTTTCTACCATGGTGCGGGTCAAGGATTGACCTCAAACTAACTTCAATGGTTGAATCTCTAGATCGAATTCATGTAGCATCGTAACCCATTTACCTATCTATTTTCCCAGTTCATTTTGTATTAATAATACCTTAACAGCTGGGTGAGGCATAATTACATATATCTTGCTTCTCAAAATATAGTCCCTGAACTTCTTGATTGTTTTTACCAAAGTGTAGGCTTGTGTCTCTATATTTGGATACCCTAATTATGCATCCTTAAGAGGGGCACTCATAAAGCTATTGGATGCTCATCCCCTTGTTCCTTTTTCTATGTAAGCATAGTAGCACGAGAGTGATCTGATGCAAATGAATAGATATAAAAAGGTTTGGAATAATCTAGACTTACTAAGACTATAGCATCAACGATTTCTTTTTTGATTTCTTCAAAAGCACATTTGGCTTCTAGTGTCCAATCAATCTTTGCATCTTGTTTAATAATAGTTTTCAAAGGCTTGACTATTTTAGAAAAACTAGTGATGAATTCGTGTACAAAATTTATCAAGATTACCAAAGTAGGATTTAAGTGCCTTCTTACTGGCTGGTGGTTGTATGTTCAAAATGGCCTACACTCTTTTAGGGTCAATGGAATTCCCCTTTTCCAAAATAACGTGGACAAGCAGCTTACCCTCTGTTACTCCAAAGATACATTTCTTGGGATTGAGTGAGATGTTTGCAAATTACCTACACCCTTGAAATATCTTTCATAAATTTGATACATGGTCTTCTCTTCTTTTCAAAAATATTGTTAAGTCATCCATGTAAATTACTATACATTTACCAACCAACTATTTAAAAGTGATATCTATGGCACGTTGAAATGTTGCTCTCACATTAATCAACCCAAAAGGCATGCACTTGTAGGAAAAAGTTTCTCACTTAGTGGTAAATATTATTTTCAATTTATCTTCATTTTCCACCACAACTTGGTTGTATCCAAAATAACCATCCAAGAATGACATCATTTGGGACCCATATACTATTTTTGATACCTCATGCAACAAGGGTAGTGGATAGTTATCCTTCTCTGACACCTGATTGAGATTTCAAAAATCCACACATAAGCGAATTTCTCCATTTTTCTTTATGATTAGGACTAATTTGGCTACCCATGTTGAATGTCACATGGGAAAAATGATCCATTTTGTCAATAATTTATGCACTTCCTTGTAAATGACTAGTTCTAGCAATGCATTAATGGGTCATTTCCATTGTCTAAATGGCTTAGCATCAGCCTTGAGATGAATTGTGTGCATAATTATCGAAGTATCATATGTTTTCAAATCCTCATAGATCCATGTTATCACATCATGATACACGTGCAAGGCCTTGATTATTCCTTCTTTTTTAGCTAGAGTACAAACCTTTCCAATAAAGACATTCTTTGGTTCTATTGTACCCATATTGTATATATCACATATGTTTTCTTTTCATTCCTTCTTGGACTATTTGTCCTAATTCCTTAGATGATCAAAGTTGAATATTTATTCCAACTAGACCATCCCCCTTATGGATTGTGTTAGTCTTTAAATTAACTACTCCTTCCAAGTCTAATTCAGCCTCTTCAGGCTTTGCCTCATCTATGATCTGAGATGTGAATACATTTGAACTGGCAATGAAATCTAGCATATTTTTTTCATCCTCAAGCACTTGAAAATTCATAACATTGTCCTACATCAAAGGAGTGGGTGTGAGTGTGATGCCCAGAAAAAAAAACAAGGTAGACAACAATAAAAAAAATACAACTATTTTTTTCACAAATAACTTGCCCACTTCACATATAGGTGTTGTTAAATCCCTAACAAGAATCTCATATCTACTAAATTGCAGGATAATAAATGTAGGTTTCCCACAAGTAGAGGCAAATTACTACTACCAAGAATAATGATAAAGAATAATTCAATCTAAGGATCATTGCTATGGTTGGTTGGGGATGAATATTCACTATCATGAAACTGACACTTATGCTTCAACTCTCAAAAAACCAGTGATATGATTATCCTCTATCCTCCTCTTGCATTGACGCACAATACAAGTTATATGTATATCATAACTGGTCAAGTTTAGTACATAGGGGAAGTTCGCTTAGACATTTAACACCCTAATACCACCTACACACTTATGTTCTCTTGAGTATATATAACCTAGGTAAAGCATAACTTGAAAGATATGATTAATTAAATACAATTGAGTATTATATTTACTACCATCATTATTTACTCAAATTTAGGCGTTAAGGGAATGGCCATGGTACCCTTAAACTTGACTCTATAACCCATTAACACCTAAGTACAAGAGTAGTCAAGGATGAACAGAGTTATTAACCAATTCACATGATGAATTTCCTCATTTTCTTTTATATTTAATCTACGATAATTTTAATCATATTATTAATCTATACATGAGGTCAATACTAGTTTCTAGGTGGATTAGATAGTAGAATGACACTTAGTGTTACATCTAAATTAAATGAATAAATTTAAATACCATTGACTCCACACCTTAGTTACAATTATCATAACAATAAATGTCAACATATATTTGATTTGGTTATGAGAGAAATAGGTTTTTATGTCAATAAATATATAAATTTTAGGTAATAGTATTTGTGTGAATAGCATGACAATTTTTCAATTTTTGTGGAAATATTAATAGTTAATACAATTTATATGGTTATATTTGAACACTTACATTGGTCTTCAATTTAAGATTTTAATTTAATAATATCAGCATAGATTATATAAATGTAACTTAAGTTTTTTTCTCACATTAAAGGTTATGACAAGGTCAAATATTTCTTGAATTAGATTTGTAGTATGATATATTAGCCATACGGTGAGTGTTAATTCTCTTACAATAAATAGATAAAAAAAGAACATATGTGACCATGATATCACTTGATTTACAAATTGTAATTCCCAAATAATCACAGTTGAACATTATGGTGGTATTGTTATTAAAATAAATAAATAATAAATGAAACAGAATAAGATTATCCTTTCGCAAATTAAAATCCTTCGATATATCAAACTCCATTAATTAATGACTATAATGTCTTCGAGATTTTAAATTTAAACTCATTATCAATAGGGGTTTAATTGTTTATGTGCAATCACTAGATCGTTATATTTGAAGGTGAATTTATTCAGAAATAAGGTTACAATAAAATAATGATTTTTATGCCTTGTAACAAAAGGGCTCGCCTACTAACCTAAAGGATGGTTAAATCCTTATTTTGTTTCTCATTTTCTAGGGCTAGGCAGAGAGGTAAGGAGATGGATGGCAACTTTCACATCCATTCGAACCTGCCAGGGAGGTTTCAGGTTGATTTGGATCACTGTTTCATTGCTCCTAGTGTAGATTAGAGGGGACTCTTGATATTGCATGATCTATGTGCTTATATTTTTTCTCTTTTAAATTTTCTCGATAGCAGGTGCTTTGTACTATTGTTTGGAGTGAAAATTAGAAATGATGCACAAAAGATAGGGAGGTTTATGAGACTTACATCTATGTATATTATTTTAAGTTATTTATCATAAAACAATATATATGTTTTTTAATATTTTATATGGAAAGGAGGAGGGTGCACGTTACAAGGGTGACACCCTGAGTTGGAGGTTGCGAACCCCATGTTGTTTTTCGTGCCCAACAAGGGCAGCGCCCCACAGCTTGGGTTGATCCCTTAGGTAGCCCATGGGCAGGGCCTCTCCCCTAGGGGCTTTCCCAAATTAATTTTTTTATTTTATTATTAATATTTATTTTAACTTTATTCATATCTATTTTATTTTAGTTTGTATAAAAAAATAAAAAAAAATTCTACAGATTCATTTACAAGAAATTTGTAAAAATTATATATGTTGTTGACATGAAGTTATATGTTAGTTTTATGGTCTTGTAATCAACAATATCTGTATACACAACTTACTACACATAGTTGGATTTGATAATTGTTTTTGCATTCAACAAAATCTATATACACAGCTTAGGGTGATCCCACAATATTGGGTTACACTTTCAGACACCTATAGTTGCTAAACCATAAGGAATTTGAAGATGATGTAAACTAGTGATTTGTGAAATTTTGTCTGTAGATTTTAAATATGTATATTTTAAAAAATGAATCAAATTGCATTTCTTTTTCCATCTCCTTCGATAACTAGTTTTTAACAATAAACATTGTTTTTAAAGAGTGATGTTTACTGTATAACACAATTTTTTTTATGAAGGTTAAAATTCTATTTTTTTCAAATTTAGATTTAAAACTATGATATCTAGCTCCTGCATTTGGTTTCACAGTGTTTTATTGAATATTTTTTCCTTAATTAAATTTTGAAGTCAAACCAATTACAATTTAGACATAGGTTTACTATATAACACATAACCTTTTTTGTATATATCAAAATTCAATTTATTTTTTTGTTGGATCAAGGACATGAATACCAAGAGCATAGATATTTTTCAGATTTTTTTTTGGTAATATACTATTTTTCCACATGTGCAAAACAAAGAGCTTGATTTTCGATGAAAAACCTACTTTCACAAGAAATAAAGAGTAAATATAATAATCAAATTAAATATATTTAAAATTATACTTTTTGGGAAGCTTGTGATAAGGACTACATACTTACAAAACATAAATTTTAAATGAATTCATTTGATCCCCCAAAAGGTAAATCAAAAGTTTTTTTTTTCAGCATTTTGATAGGTGTAGAGGAGACTCCATTATAGGCATGGTTTAAAACTAGTGGGGTTCTATCCATGGGGGTTTGATCTAATGCGTTTTGATCAAACCCTCTTCAATTAAAATCCTTTAAATGGAACATTTCAAGGCTTAAATCATTATATTTTATAAAAATATGTGATTTTAGCAAAAATCAGGATGTCCCAGAAACTGTAACCCATTATTGTGGTAGCACCCCTTACTACACATTGCAAGATTTGATAGCTCAAACCCCCATTTGTTTTTTTTGTTTTTTTCTTTACTATTTATTTGGAATAAATAAGAAATATATACAAGAAAACAATATGCAGTCTTATCAAATAAATGTTTCATGTCTAAGTAATCTTGATGCATGCTTTGGTTCTCCCTTGGGTGTTCACCTAGGTGGTTTTTGGAATAAAGAATTACCCAATGCAATACACCCACATACAAGAAAATACTGAGTTTTCCCCCATTAAATTAGGTCCCAGCTAAATAATGAACAATGTAGAACAAAAGCCTTTTTTTTGTTTGTTTTAAAAAATCTAAATCTACAACTTTACAATCTCACCCATATCTTAATAACACATTAACTACCCTTTTCGTATATAGCCCAAAATTTATCTTCAAACCTTAACAAATTTCTTTTACAATATTTGCATCTTCATAAGATCTTTACTATTCCACACATATAGCAGCAATCTTCACAACCAAAACTTTGTTTACAGAAGGAGCTCTTAGTGGTACTTGCAGATTTCAAGCCAATGGGAAATGCTCTCCACCCAACCTTAATGGTTCATCAATCCATAAATACTCTCATCATACCTCCAAGCTAAGATAATCCCAAAGTTCCCTTACTCAAATATTTACACAATACAAAAAAATCCACATGGTCAAGTTTTGACATCCAATTAAGTTAAATCTAAGGTTGCATTTCATATACAATAGAAATAGAAAATAGCAACACAACACAATATTGCACAAGAAAACACAAGTTTTTTCTACTGAAAAATACCCACATCATCTTACCACCTATTTCACACACCCACTTACAAGATCAGTCTCAATAAACTATACAAAGACAAGGGTTGAACATAGAAGGTGTTGAACATCTAGAATACTAAGAGGGGGGGTGAATCAGTATTCCATAAAACCATAATAAAATCCATCTAATCATTATCACAATTCTGATTGAATCAGCAAGAAGGAACATAAAAACAAATCAATGCAACCATATACATGAACACCAGGATTGTTACGTGGAAAACCCAAAAAGGGAAAAACCACGGTGAGGGTTAACTCACAATATACTATATCTGGATACAAAATATTGCATGGCTCACTGCTAGGACTCACTTTCCTTAAAAGGATCACTGCCTGAGTACAAAAAATGGCTAACCTCCAAGATACAAAGATAGTGCCTCATTTCCAAAAGATTGAACTAATAGAATACACCTTCAATGTGCAGGGTTTAGTTCCAATGAAGCTCAGAATATAAAGTATTGCCTCACAAAACAAACACTCAACAAATCTACATTGATCCACAACTGATAAAGCATTTAGGCTCGGACCTTTCTTCCACACAAACTTCCACTCACACTCCACAGTTCACTCTCTCCACATATCCACTTCTCATTCCTCAAAGCATCTTATATATACAAGTGTATCTTATTCATCAATTAGTTGACCTAATTAGATGAAAAAAAAATATCCAAAACTCTCTTTGTCAGCACCATATACGAAGTCCGCTAACATCCATAAAGCATAACTAGTCTCCATAATTTATTGCATACACTAAGTCATCCAAGACTAGAACATAGTTCTCCAAACCAACAAATAAACCTTAAAGAAAACACCTTCTGGATCTAAGAACACATTAATTTCCCATCATACCACCAACATAGAGACTATCAACAAAACCACAACATAAGAATGTTCACCTTAATAAAATGCAGTCTCCCACACAGTATGCCAATAGTAGAATACAAAGTTGAACTCTATTAGAGATAAATTTCTGCTCACAACCAAAAATGTATCAAGATCCAGGATATAGCTATTTGAATGAGTCATGATAACGGTTAAGAGGTTAGAGCCATATTAGATCTTGCGATGAATTCCAGACTCAAATACCAACACACTGATCCATCACAAAAGAGGATTATCGGCAGAGAATAGCTTCCAGTAAACCAAGTAGACTTCTCATATAGTTATCACCATGTTGACATCAATGAAAACATAGGAAAAACCAACACAAACCATCCATACTTTGTGCTCATATTGCAAGGCTTCCATAATCCCAACAATCTCCCCCTTTGGCACTGATGGCAACATGCATGACAAAAACTTTTCCAATATACTACAACTAAATATTCTGAATACTCCCCCTATAAAAATTCTTCTTCACAAAAATTTGTTTCCTCTATTAACCTCTATCTCTCCCCCTTTTACATCAATGACAAAGGATGGGATCCAGTATATATGTATATATGCATCAAAGTATAACCAAAAATATATGAACACAAAATTGAATTAACCTGAAGAAGAACCTCTGAAACTAATCCAGGATGACCTTCCACAATGCTTTTCCTTCTTCCCATGAAACTTTTGCACTTATAAGAGTCTTGTGTAATAGCTCAAGCTTAGTTAAGGACTCTATACCCTGCTAGAGTATTGGGACTAAGATTAATATCTAATATTCACCAATATGGCCAAGAGCACTAGAAATAGAAGTGTGCCTAAGTTTAATCATGTCTCTGAGTGCCACAAACTTCTTGATGACTTCAGTCCTTTGATCCTGCAGAGAAAATAATTTGTCTTGAAGTTGTACAATGTAGGACCACCTCTGATTATTTTTATCTTCTACTAACCTGTATGTATCTTCCTGAGTGCCCATCTAGGACTCACTCATCCTTATCTCATTTCTTATGTCCAGTGTACTGTTAGACCAATCTAGGAAAAAATAAAGTAGTTCCTATGCCTCTTCTTCACAAGCTTGTACACTCTCCAATTTCTTCATCACTCGACTATGTGCATTTGCACATTTTACCTTGATATCTTCCAAATTTCCTTCATCGAACCTAATTACAGTAGACACTTCAAGTCTGGATAAGTAGACCTTCAAAGAATTAATCATGCCTCTAAGATTCTCCAAAATAGAAATAGATGAATCAAAATTAGCATCGGGAATAACCTTCTACAATTCTTCCAAAGCTCTTTGAATATTTTCATGCTCATATTCAAACTCACTTCCCTCTACAACTTCTTGCTTAGCAACACTCTTCCTTTTTTTCCCTATTCCAGTTGCACTACCAGAGGTACCTTCTATATTGATATTTTTAGGGCTTTCCAAAAGAATTTTAGCACAATTATCGACTTCAGCCTCTGTCACTTCATAATCTATATTAGATATCCATACCAACCTTGATTCAACTACTTCCATGTGACAGAAATTAGTAGACACAAGAAAATTGATGCTTTTGAAGTACCTTTCAACAACACTTACTGGAATCCTAAACCTTCTACTCATCCTTATCTGAAAATTTCCAAAGAATGCAGCAAGGGCAGTCTCTTATACATCCAAGCTACCAAGATTTATCATGAAGTTCCTGATTTGATGGGAAATAGGCTCTGTATTTGACCATTTTATCCTTCTTATTACTGGTAATTCTCTCAAAAAGTAAAAGAGTAAACAGACAACAAGATTGTCATACTAGAATGTATTCTTCTTACTCTTCTTGATTTCCTTTAAATTCTTCAAAAGATGTATACAAAGTAATTCACACAAGTCATAATCCATACCTCTTTTAACCATATCAACAACAATATGTACAATGGACATAGAAATTGTGAGTTCATTGCTAGGGATACAAACTTTGTGACCGATGACCATAACAACATACCTTATTACCAGATCAACAATTTATCTCAAATCAATCTCTTTCCCTTCAAGATTCACACTGGTAACCTCAATTATCTCTTGTTCATCCATAGCCTTCTGGTTGGGAACACAAACTAGTTACAACTCTGATAGCTTCTCTGGTAATCAAATGTGTCTCATCAATCCACAGAGGTTCATCATGAATTCTACTTAAAACTATTCGAGTATACTTCTTCTCAAATTCAAACAGGGGTAATTTCCTCCAAACATCCAACTTTTTCTCAACTAGCACTATAAAGGCATCATGACTCTCTTCCAATTCACTCTCCCATAGCATGTTCAACTGAACTGATGACATTTCTTCTATCTTATTGTAAACAAATGCATAGATATCTTCTATAGGAAACATTCTCGAAGGGATGCGAGAGAATGCACCAACGGACTCTTCTGAAACATTCCTCAAATATCTCTTTGAAATAACTTGCCTTTTATCTGCACTATTCAAAACCTTTGAATTATCCATCACAATAAAAATGAAATATTGTGCAAATAGGACTTCCTCTGTAAATTCCAACAAGAAATGTATAGATATCCTACTTCCAGAGCTTACTTCAAATTTACTTGATCTCTTCTTCAAACCCTAAAATTCTGAATTGCTCTTCAAACTTCCTTTGCACGCTTCTCCAAAAATACATAAGCCTTTGGAATTATCTAAATTTATTTCTTCCATTCTGAATTTTTTTTCAATAAATGCTTCAACTTTCAAGTAGATGACCTCAAAAATTGTGTACACCTCCATTCTTTCAAATTCTACATACTTCATCCTTCACACATGCGACTGAGAAAATTCCTTAATTTCGTTACCACATTAAATATACTTTTGTCATGATGTGACATAAGTATTGATGAGGGGGTTTATTAGATTTTCTAATAATTGATCCCCCTTAGCCACTGCTTGACTCAAAAGCTGATGGGAGTAGCTGCACCGGAGGTCAGCACAGATAAGACTAATAATTCTGATTCAACTTGCTTTCCTTCCCTTGTCCAAATCCTTTTCATTTCCTTTCTTGCTTCTTCCAGATCAATGATTTGATCATGCTTCTTTGCCAGATAATTATTCTTTCTACAGTTATTAACAGGGTGTTCCATATTTTTGCACTTACAACAAACAAAATTCTTCTTTTCATTCTCTCTTTTATTCAACAAACTAACTTTATATCCGATCTTCTTGCAATTAAGATATTTTCTGGAGAATGATAAAGAATCGTTCATTTTACTTTTGTAATCCTTTTCCTTATGACCAAATTTCTTACAAGAATAACAAACATCATTGAAAGATAAATACCATTTAGCATCATGTCATTTGACAGGAGTTCTTTCAAAATTGTTTCTTAGATCATTGATTTGTCTATATTTTCACTGATTCTTCTTACCAATGGATTGCTTCACTTTAGAAATTTGACCTTACTCAAACCCTAAACCACTCTTATCCATTTCCAAACTCTGAGAGGTAATCAATTCATCAAGCATTGTTGAGATTATCTTAAATTTTTCTTCAAAACTTCTTTCCTTTTTCCAAATTAGATCTCAAGATTTCTACTTCTCATCCAATTGTTGTAACAGGCTAGAGATAATTTCATCTACCTTAACCAATAGATCACATGCTTCTAAACTTTTACTTTGCAGCTTTTCAATATACTCATTCACTTTCATCAACTTGTCCTTCAGATCTTCTATTTCTTCTGAATATCTAGCAGAGACCACTTTCGAAGGAAAAATTTCTTATAGTCAAATTTCGGGACCTTCCTCAAGCTGTTAGGCTTCTTCCTAGGAACCAAGATTTGATACCAATTGTTGAACATCCAGAATACTAAGAGGAGGGGTGAATCAATATTCTATAAAACCATAATAAAATCCATCTAATCATTATCACAATTCTGACTGAATCAGCAAGAAGGAACATAAAAACAAATCAATGCAACCATACACATGAACACCAGGATTGTTACGTAGAAAACCCAAAAAGGGAAACTATATATTACATGGCTCACTGTCAAGACTCACTATCCTTGAAAGGCTCACTGCTTGAGTACAAAATATGGCCAACCACCAAGATACAAATATCGTGTCTCATTGCCAAAAGATTGCATTGATAGAATACACCTTCAATGTGTAGGGTTCAGTTCCAATGGCCTCACACAACAGTTGCTCAAAAAATATACACTGATCCACAATTGATAAAGCATTTAGGCTCGGACCTTTCTTCCACACAAACTTCCACTCACACTCCACAATTCACTCTCTCCACATATCCACCTCTCATTCCTCAAAGCATCTTATATATATACAAGTGTATCTTATTCATCAATTAGGTCGACCTAATTAGATGAAAAAAAAATAATCAAACTCTCTTTGTTGGCACCATATATGATTTAAACATTTTATCCATGTGCATTATACCAAGTCGGCTAACATCCATAAATCATAACTAGTCTCCATAATGTATTGCATACGCTAAGTCAACCAAGACTAGAACACAGTTATCCAAACCAACAAATAAACCTCAAAGCAAACACCTTTCGGATTTGAGAACAAATTAATTTCCCATCATACAACCAACATAGAGACTATCAACAAAATCACAACATAAGAATGTTCACCTTAATAAAATGTAGAGTCTCCCACACAGTATGCCAACAATAGAATACAAAGTTGAATTTTTTCAAAGATAACTTTATTCTCACAACCAAAAATGTCTCAAGATCTAGGATATAGTTGTCTGAATGAGTCATGATAACATGGTTAAGAGATTAGATTCATATCATATCTTGTGATGAATTCCAAACTCAAATACCAACACATTGATCCATCACAAAAGATTATTATCGGCAAAGAATAGCTTCCAGTAAACCAAGTAGACTTCTCATATAGTTATCACCATGTTGACATCAATGAAAACATAAGAACAACCAACACAAACCATCCATACTTTATGCTCATGTTGCAAGGCTTCCATAATCCCAACAGAAGGACTTACCACTCAAGACAGACAATTTTCCATGAATGGGTTAGCAAGATCTCCTCTTTCATTATCATTTTCTTGCCAAAACTCCAACTAGAAGAATCCCCTTCAAAACTCACCTAAATCACATTATATTCTTTTGTTGAGATTCCCTAAACCTAGGTATCCCTTTTGGGGTTTCAAAACTGGTCAATAGCTTCATTTTTCATTTTTCACCTCTTAAAAATGGCTCATAACCTTGTATACATGTTTCACTTTTTATCCACCCATTTGAGACACCAAGAAACAACTTAAAACATAAGGCTAAAACACAAATAGCTCCATACATTTAAATTATTTGACACACACACACACACACACAAAAAAAAAAAAAACTTTAGCTCAATATTGACACAACCAAACATATTACTCCAACATATGAAGTAGGGTGACTAGGGCCATTTAGGATTCTCTCATTCCCCATTGTCTCATGTATATACCTGCAACTCATTGTAATAGTAAGTCCTTGATAAAAATAAAATAAACCAAGATATTCATAATTTATATATTATCAATTTAACAAAAACTGAATTTATGTACCTTGGTCATGTTTGTTGGTTACCACATGTATTCTTATAACCCAAATCTTGAAGGTAAAAATACTCAAATATTTCCATTCTAGTGTTAGCACTTCATGATTTTCTTATAAAGAAATTTGAACATAATAAAACATAATTATTCAAAATCAAATAAAACTCAATATTTTAACAATTTTATTCACAAGTCACTTAAGCATCCAAAATTATGCCCACCTTTGTTTACACATTTACCTCTAGAAAATGGTTTGAATAGTACTAACCTTTCCCTTGATCCAAATTATTTAAGCTAACATAATACTTAACTCACATTTACAACAATTGTTAGCAAAACATACCAATGTCTTCCAATTCTAATTAAGTTCCACTATTCACACTTAGATACATAATGATAATTAGTATACATTACCACAGATAATTATCCAACTACAATGTCATCCACCTAAGAGAAATAATCAGAGTAATGGAGTTCATTTGAGATAACCATTAGTTAGACTTCTAGGATCATTTATCACATCCATACTCTACAATTCAAGGTGAGCTTGAGCCTTACTTGGGTTAAACACAAATAAAATCTTAAACCAAATCAACTATTAGACAAGGGCAGTATAAACCTTAATCCAAACTTCAATTTCCATCTACAAGGTATTTAATTGTATGAACCATAAAAAAAATTCACTCAACAATCAACTATTGGTATCATTCATGTACTATGACATTATTATTTGCATACAATTCATGAAATGAGAGAACACAATTTTTTTTCTATTTCCTTTTCAAATGAGTTGGCACACCAAAAGTATCAATTAAAATTTACACACTTTAATATTGCACTCCATATTTTCCATTTTAATTATTTAATTTGTTTCCACTTTCTTTATGTTGGGTTTATAAGATAACTCACATTCTACCTCATAACTCACATAGGTCACTTCCCTAGAAATTATCTATACACATCCCTCGCAAAAGATCAAATAAAACCACCTAAATCATCAAATTAAATCAACTAGCTATCCTGATAATCAAATCACCAATTGAATAAAGAGTTGTAATTCAATGCATACGAGGTTGGACCTTATAGTGAGCTCAACTGTGAACTTCTTTAAGCTAGATAATGACAAAGACTGCAATGTACTAGTTGTCTGGGCCAACACATCAGTTGTGTGATTTTTACTCTTAGGGATCAATTGAATATTGAAGACATTAAAACTTTCTAGTAGATCCCATACATGATGTCTATAATTTTCCAACCTTTTATCATGGCAAGAATATTGTTTTCACACCTGTTTTATCACAACCTCTGAGTCTTGGAAGACCTACAACACCGTAGGTTTTTATGTGTTGCAATATTATTTGTATAATAGAACTACAATCTATGTGCTACAAAAAAAAAATTTAGGCTGGTCAATTCAAAGTTAGCTCCAGTTCCTTGCTTTGACTTGGAACCATCAAATATCAATGTCAAAACTTTGGTTTTACTTTTGATGTTTGGTGATACTTTGTTTGTTTTATCTGATATTTCATCAAATTAGTTCTACTACATGAAAGACTACTCAGTTGAGATTGTTCCTACTTTTATGTCATTTGTGGCTAAATGAGAAAGGCCCACCTAATCCTTAATATTCTCCATAGTTGTTTGACATAGACAACATTCAAATTCTAAATTTGATGCATCATGGATCCTACACCAACATGATAGCAACAAATCTTTAAAATCCACTTTATTTCCCAAACTTAGTTGATCATGAACACATCTTATCATAAACTCCTAAAATCCTTCAAATATGCCTCTCTTCATCTAAATGAGACTCATTATTTGTATCAGCACATGCCTCCATGCTAGTGGGAACTTGAGATAAACCATTGGTATGCATAGAAGTATCATGTAGCATTAGTATGTCGTCAGTCCATAAAGCTATCGGGGAATATATGCCAAGATCCTCTTCTTAAAATAACACCTCATTATTTTGCTTGTACTCAATAATAATGTGTTTCATCTGAGGTTCTCTTTCAACCCAAATTTGGTTATCTATACCTCTCCGTGGGAGCCACATGTGAGAGAAGTTGGTAGACATATACCCATTCAACATTCTAGTCCAATCCCGACTTAGAAGCATGCCATACATATTTGGTATAACAACTTGAATTTTGATCCAGTATTGGAATCGAGGGTAAGAGGAAAGCTACATGTGGACGCAATTCAATTCTCCTACAACATTAACCTTAGACTTATCTAATTGGGTGAATTTCCTCACAAAAGGACTAGGAGTGAGTCTGAGTGCTTTACAAACTGTGAAGGTCATTACACACTTGAATCCACTAATCAATTATGTAGATTTTTACCAAAGATACACAGAGTTAAAAGGAAAGGTGGGGAATCCTTCTTATCTTTAAAGAGGGTATTTTGAGTGTCTACATGAGATATCTGAATTTTATCCTTCCCTTTCTCCTGAACTTTCTCAATTATGGGTGTACTATATGGAACTTCAGGCTCAACAAACTCATTGATAGAACTAAATAATACATCCCTAACCTCTGATACTTTCAATCATTCAAAGGTAGAGAGGCTTATGTTCATCTTATTCATCTCTTCTATAATATATTTCCCCATTTGTGAAATCTTTGATTTGGTATGAGACTCTTTCGATAAAAACTAAGTAGGTACCTTGGGAGGTGCTAGATTGTTACTAGTCTTTGGATCCGAAGGCAATCCAAGAGTGTTAGGAGTAGAATTCATGAATGAACCCTTTGGCTTTCTACTCCACAAATTATATGCCCCACAATTTTGATGTAACATCTACACATCATCATCCTCATTGAAGATAGTTTTTCTTTTGAATAAAGACTTAAAAGAGAGTCTTCATATTATGGTTCATTCTTGTCTTCTATTGAAAAATGAGCATTGTTCAGTACCAAAGCAATATCCTGCAGAGTAGAAGGAACAATTTAATGCTCATAAGAGGAAAAGGATTTTGTATAGTTTTTCTTTCAAATAAAGACTTAAAAGAGAGTCTTCATCTTATGGTTCATTCTTGTCTTCTATTGGAAAATGAGCATTGTTCAGTTCCAAAGAAATATCCTACATAGTAGAAGGAACAATTAAATGCTCGTAAGAGGCAGAAGCTTTTGTATTCTCTACATTTTGTACCTCCAACTAGAAAATGCTAGCTGCAACTTGAAACTCTTGATAGTTTAATTCAAAATGTTGATTTGTATTATGAATCCTGTGCAAATTTGACATTGTAGCTTCATCTAAATACACTCATCTTGGGTGATGAAACTCCCCCATTCCTTGGGTGAGTGTTCCAAGTTTATTTCTACCTCTAATAATTCTAATTTTGTCCTTGATTTTGGTTTTGACTAAAAGTAGATTGGAATTTCCTCTAAGCATTCTGCAACTAATTATTTTGATTTCTCAAATGAGTGACTTTAGCAGTCAATTTCCTCATTTGATCTATAAGTTCTTTGATTTCATCTTTCTCCCCTAGCGTTCTTGACGAAACGAAATTCTACAAATACACTTGTTGAGATGGTGAAACTTGACCCAATGGAGCACCTAGATGAACAACCAGCTGATTTTGAGGAATTAGATTCATAAGGGGAGTATGATGAGCCAAAGCTTGATTTATCCCTTGAATCTGATTTGAGCTTGCTAGTACTCCCAAATAATTAGTTGGCCCTGAGATGTTTTGGCCTAAATATGTGCTAACCTTCACTGCTTCAACGTGCATCCACCAAGGAATGTGGGTTTGGGTTGGCCCTTCTTACAAATACTAAAGTGATATTATCTAAGGCTACATAATAAACATTCCTGACAAGTTCATCGTCTACATTGTAGGGTGCTTGCAACCTAGTATAAGATCTATGAAATATTTTATTGAAGGAGCTTATGGGTTCATTATCCTACATTTTCACTTTAGCAAACTGTTTGTATAACTTAGCCAAACTGATAGGAATCTTATTTTTCTAAGAAATTATTCTTCAAAATTTCTCAAGTGGTGAGAGAACTTGCTGGCAAATGAATAAACTAGTAAAAGGCCTCTTCTCCTAGAAAATGAAGAAAAATCCTACATGCCACATCCCCATAATCTATCCTTCTATTTGCAAGAGCTCCTTCAAATATCTTAATGTGTTCTTCATTTGTCCTATTAGGGTCATTAACATGGAATTTGGAGCATAAATTTTTGGGATTTTGGGCATTATCATGATAGTTGCAACTCAATGTGATGGGTGAGGGGTTGTTTTCTAACTGTGCCATTGTTGGAGGTGGTGGCTATGGTACAATGAAAGGAATATGAGATGAGTATGATTTTAGAATGGAAGAGGTGGATGAAGTGGAAGTACAAGGTGGAGTTGATGAATTCCCCCTATTGTAGCTCTCCTAGCTTGTGTGGGGGATCCAAGCTCAAGGAATTCTCCCTAATTAGGTGTAGACCTAAGTATGCTTCAAAATCTATTGAGAGAGAATGATCCTATATGGTCCATTTTTTGTTAGAATAGGCTCTCCTTCTAGCACCAATTCTGTTGATGAGGGTTTTTGCACATTCATAGCACAAACAAAGTAACAAAGTACCTTGTCTCTTGAAAGGAAATCTAACTTCAGAAATATTCAGATAGATAACCCAAAGGCTTCGATTATCAAGTCTTAACTTGCATAAAATGACTCAGTGGTTATGCTTTTCTAGTTTCACAAGAGGCCTTGCATTATTTAGCTAGAACTTTAGAGACAAGGGTTTGTAAATCCGAAGATTGATTAAAACCCTTGCAATATTCTCATATCTCCAATTTGAAAATGGCTTTAATCATCAAATATGGCATTTTTATGATGATATTTCCTTCCTAAACTAACCTAGATTTAGAAAAAAAAGTTCAAAAGATAAGAGTTTAGAAATACTAAATCTAAAACTTAAGGTCAATCATAACAACATGGCTAATATTGTAGATAGACAAATCCCCATTAAACTAGTTCCTATTTAATCGAGTTTAAACCCACAATGCTTCAGAAACTATGCAATCTTCAAAGGACTACTCAAAAAAATTTATATTGCAAACATTCATACATATATCTAAACATTGGTACAACATTCATAAACATTCACAATTGAATTGATGTAGTAAAAGGCTCAGACTAACCATACAAAGTAACTTACTAGCAGCGAATTATAAATGGTATGAGCAACAGATTCATCAAATATCTTCAACACTTTGCCATTATTACAATTGAAATAAAATTAAATTTGGAAGAAGGAACCATGCACATATTAAGAAGCAACAAGAAAAGAAACACTGAAATTCCATTGTCCTCACTTGTATTAACTTCAAAATTTATTTACAACAATTCCAGATCAACCTTTCAAAATGAGAAAAAAATATCATTTATAGATTTTCAAAATACACATCAAGGGTTCAAATATACTATCAATTATTGCTAGAATTCATCCATTTTGGGCAATTAAGACCTAGGAAATTTAGCTTAGGTCATCCCATTGCAATACATGCATTTTCAAAATAAAATCCCATATCACATCCATCGAGGCAACCAATGAGGTATTGTTGGGAAAATGTGTCTCAACCTTGCAATTACCTACTGTACTATTGATATATAAGCAACAGAGGGGCATGGGGGGTTACCCCCACTGTAGGGTATGGGGGTCGCACAATCCAGCAGAGGCTCAAGGGCAGCACCCCCAAAAGGAAAATTTTATGTATATTTTATTATTGTATATTTGGACAGTTCATCATTAGGTCTCAGATTTGGCAATCAATATTTTGTTGTCTTGACTTTCCCTAGAAGGCAATACTATTTTAAGAGGGCATTATATTATGGCTAAGTATTGTGATGTATTATAAGAGTATGATAGTGGTCATGTTGCATCTAGATCTTTGGTTGTTGATACTCTCATGAGAAGCTTTCTCTACAATTATATTGTAGTCTTTATGATTTTTGAATAATATATTGGGTGGATTTTGGAGTGTGGGGTTTTTTTCTTGAAATGGTTTTCCCCACATAAATCACTCTATTGTGGTATCCATGATATTTATGTTTATTTATGCTTAAGTTTCTATAACTATTGAAAATATCTATAAAGTTTCGCATTATTCTCCTCTCAAGATTAGTGTAGGAAGTTTTTCTACTACATTAGCTTCCTTACAGGGATCAAGGTCTCTTTTACAATAAAATATGTGGGTGTTGATTTCAAGGTAGATATCCTTCAAAAGTAGCCCATCCTATTTGCTTTTTCTTTGCATATTCCATGAATCTAGACAAAACACCATTTAATTCTGTCTAGGAAAGCATGGGAATTATTTTAATTTTATGCATAAAAGTTGCCACCTCAGCTTCAAAACCATTAATAATTTTAAACCAATCAATTTGTGATTCTTGAAATCTATGCATGAAACTCAGAAACATAGTTGCATCCTCCAAATCATCCTTTGTTATTGCAGCTTTAGTTGTATGTGAGAAATTGTCTTTCCACCACAATTTTAGAATAATAATGTTAACATTTTCCTTGGAAACTGTCTTTCCTATCATGGCTTCCAAAATGCTATGCATTCAGCATAAATTTCATTCAAAGCCTTTTCAATCCTCTCACAGTCTGCCAAAGCTTTATCAATTATTTCTCTTCTAAATTTGAATGAATATAGCCATGATTTAGGCTCATGAGCTTTATGTTTTGAAGCCAACTTCTCTTTGATCAAAATTTTTTAAGTACATCCATCAACATTGTCAATCTTAACACAGTCTTATCATCAAAATCTTTGCATTCGGTAGTAATTTTATGCACTTTCTAAGAATATTTTTGGCATCTACTTCACAACTTCACTATTTCTTCAAAAATTGGTAATTCCTTTTTCAAACACACCTGCTATCCATTTATGAGTTACCTTGGTAGAACATTTCATCTTTTCTAACTCATCTATTTCCTCTTTTGATAACACTCTAGGATGGGCTCAAGAACCTATATCTTCCTACATTGGGTTGACTAGATGTTTCATATAGCTTTGAAGCTCATCAACTTGTTCCTTCAATTTTTCTATTAGCTTCACCTCCTTTTCTATTCTTTGCACAATGGTTTCCACTAATTCTCTAAGCTCATGGCCCTCTAGTCTTTTAGATGTTAGTCCCAAATTTATTGAAGATATATTGTAATCCTCAAGAGTAATGTCTCCTTTGGCCTTGTCAACTTTCAGGATGGCAATGTCCACAACCTTGTTATTAGATTCATCTCTTACAATATTTGAACATGTTTTACCCTTTTCTTTTCCTTGGGCTTATTTATTCTTGACAATAATTCATCCAAACTAGGAGCAACAGACTCTATGATTGGTTTCACTTGTAATTTCTCTTTCAACCAATCCAAAGTAGTAGGTTGTTCAATATCAAGATTCTCTTTAGGCTCCTGATTACTCTATAAATCTTGATTCTCTAATTTCTTGTTTTCTTCTACTTTTCTTTTCTCTTGTTGATCCATTTGTAGCTCTTTTTTTGCTCTTGTTGTTGTTGCTCTAAATTTTCTGCACCAAACCCCTATCTCTACTCTTCATGCTTAGAAGGAGCTTCTTCAAGTACTTCCTTTTCCTTATCAATATTCTCTTCTACTAAAGGAGGCATGGTATCCATAGGTTGATCTTCAATTGATTTCTCCATGATATGAACATCCAACTATGTCTCTTCTTGAATAACTTTTTCCTCAAAATTTATTGTGATTGCTTCACCTAGAGTAGAGGATTCTCTCTTTTCAACCTCTTCCAACTCCTTGGAAATCCTATCAATATTATCCAATTTTTGGGAATGGAATTCCATTTTGAGGAGAATATTTTCTATGATAAACCACATTTATTATTTATCCTCTAGTTTCACCTTCTTCCTGTGAAGTGGTGGGAGCAATGGGAATTGATGATGTGGCCTATGTAATTTCAACCTAAGTAGAGAAAGGTAAAACCTCCTATTGTGTAGTAGGGGTGGAGAGTGGTTATTCTACCAAAGATGGAGGAAGAATAGGAGGAGTTGGATCAGTTGAAGAAGCACCTTTCTTTCCCTTCCCTTTTATATGCTTCCTCTTGGGGTCTCCTTAGTTGAGATCTTGGAAAATTTTATCCTCTTCTCTGTTGGTTTCCTCTCTAGGGTATCCTTTTCCCTTTCTCCCTTAGCCCTTTTTAAATCAATATGCTCCTCCTCTAAGTCTTCTTCATCAATTTCATGAATCTCTATCTCATTTTCTTCTTGTTCTTAGAAGACTGTGATTCAAGATCTCCCAATAAATCATATGTTAATTTTACTCCATCTTCTAATAGATCAAATGTCTTGTAATCAGCCCACAACTTGGTGTACTTTAACTCTAGAGTCATTACTTCATCTAATTATGTGAATTCCTCCTCTTCCCAATCCAAAGGTGGAATAGGCTTTTCCTTCACCTCAACATAATCATGGTACTAAATTAGGTCACCATCATCGTCTACTTGATCTAGGATGGAGAAAGGCCTATAAAGCCTAATAATTTCTATAGACATCCTTGAATATCTCCTCTTTTGAACTTCAAACTCACCATGAAAATTAGCTCAATAATCTTCAATGTGGGGCTTATGCTTGTAAGATCTATTGATTTCCTTCTCAACCACACCATAGGGATCAAAATTTCTTCTAATAGTATAAGTTTTCAAATGTAAAAATTGTAGCTCTACCTCTGAGTTCTCTATACTAATAATGGTTGGGAAAGCTTATGTGCCACCAAGCATAACTAGGAATTTATGTCCTGCCCCTATCTTATGCATTACTTTTAAAACTTTATTAAAGGCAACCAATTGCCTAGTAACCTCTAACAACACCATTTTATCAAATGGATATCTAGGAAGTTTGTATGGCATATTGGGTCAGCTTTGTATCCTTACATACGAGAACTTTTGGAATTGGATGTACCATGACCCATACTTCTTTACTAGGTCCATGGCCTCTAGTGATAACCTGATGCATTGAGCTCACTATAAAATTATTACAATATACATTAGGAAATCATCATTTACCCTTTATAGTTAGAGGTACCTGAAAGATGCAGATGTGGATAACAATCATACACTTTATGTTGACCTAGTCCATTGCCCACTTCTCCAAGGAAATTCAACCCTCTGTATTTGAAATTCCTAGCTAACATATACACTACATATGAATTCATGGTGAATTTTATTCTCTTTTCTACATTCTTGAGCTGATTGTCAATGTTATTACTCAATATTCTAGCCTAGTGGATGTTCTTACCATTGTCTATCATCCTAATCAATAGTGTCACCATATCTCCATATTCATCCTTGAAGTCACTTATATACATAGACTTGGGTAGTTTAGTGAAGTGTTGCCTTGGTTTCTTTGTCCACTTGGAATTTATTATCTTCAACCACTTCTTTGGGCCATTTGTGTATATCTTCTTAGCACCTTCTAAAGTAACCACTATCAATTTTGAGTGTGAAGGAATACCAAATGCCTCAACCAAGGCTTCTTCTATGAAATTTTCCATTATTCCTCCTTCTATGCTAATAACTCTTCTTTTCTCAAGCTTGTAATGCTTAGCACACTCTACTATCAATTCAGGGCATTGGATAGATGGAGGAAATTTAGCTACCTGATCAATCTCATTTTTTACCATCTTCTTGATTAGCTAAGTGGGATTAGCCCCATACATTTTTTTCTTAAATTATTCAAGGTCTATGTGGCCTAGATTTGTGTCTCCCACATTTTCCTAGTGTGAAGAAATCTTGGTCTCCAGGAGGACCCCTTTGAAATCAAACTTCATTTGCATTATCCTTGAAATTTGATCTAGTTTTCACCCTTTCTAGCTTGTTCACTTTTCTCAACCTACATCTGTTAGTAGAGTTAACCTAAATCACGTCAATGAAAAAATTGTCAAAAGAATGAACAAGTTTCCCTTAAGGATCTAAATACATTCAATTCATTGTAAAATCATAAGGAAAACTATTACATTCCTTCACATTTTCCTAAACATCATTTTGGATTCATATGCAAGAAATCCCATCATTTAAAACATTAATTTTAACCTTTAAATGCATTTTGGAGATTTTGTGTCACCATGGATTTTGAGGATTTGGACTAACTCAGGAATTTGGAGTTTTGAAGAGATCATGGATTTTAGCAAAACTCCACCCCTTTTCTTTTCTCTTTTTCGTCTAAAACCTTATTTTTGGGGATTTCATGTGGAGAATAAATCTTGAAGAAATGACTTTCACTCATGTTTCAATGGTTTTAAATAGGTCTTCTTGGATTTCAGGAGACTGAAATCTCCGAGAAAAGGAAACTTTCACGGATTTCAAGAGACTTGGAAATCTTTGAAGATATCATATTAATACCTTTAAGACATTCCTTCTATTTGAAATTACTTTGAGTTTTCAAACATTTCACAGATTCTTGATGATTCTAGATTATTTCACAAGAAGTTAATTTTCGTGAAAAGGTTAACTTAGCGAGGGAAATCTCTAGAAAATTCCTAGAAAAAATTTCTAAGACTTCAAAGCTTTCGATGATTCTAAGAGACTAAGAAATCTCAAAGAGTTAAATTTTTAACTGCTCAGCTTCTAAGTCCCTCTAGTATTTGGGATTCTTGCAAAACTCAAACAACCTTGAAATATTTCAAAGTTGACAAAATTCCACGGAATGAAAATTTCAACGAAAACAAGTATTTTCATCCCCTTTAACAAATTATGCTTGTTTTGAAGATTTTGGAGATTTCAGAGGATCAAGAAATCTCTGAAACTAAGATTTTTTTTTGCACAACTCTTAAGTCTTCAACCTCCTCAAAATTTCTAGAAACTTGAGGATTTACTGGAATTTTGAAAGATTTCACAAAAGTTAGATTTCCCCAAAGGAACGAACACCCAAATTTCACTTGTCTTATTCTCTCAATGATTTGACCTTCAAAATTCTCAATGCTACTTGGATTTTAAAGAACTATTAATTTTTGAAACAAAAGTTAAATTTCACGGGACTCTAATTTTTTTGAATTCTGCAAGTTTTATAATCTTCAAAATGATAATTCACTATGATGCCATAGCTAGGGTTTGTGATTGTTTAAGTCCAAAAATTAAATTCTAAAACCCTATATGAGACTCTACCATAAATTTGGTATGTTTTTCCTAAATATCATGTAATATGAACAAAATCCTACATGAAAAACCCTAGTGACCAAATATTTAATGCATTCATACTACTAAAACAGTTCTAGCAAGAATCATAAAACCCTAAAATGACTCATTTATCCATTAAAAAGTTCAAAACAAGAAGTGTGAGGATGTGCATTATGTTTTTGAAGTCTCTAACATTTAACCCTACTTGATTTTCCACTTAAATTATACCAGAATGAAAGGAATTTTTCTTTAAAATGGGTTCCATAGAATTTTCACTAACCTTTTGACAGGTGTGTGAGGAAATGGACCTAAAATTACCCCTGATATGTGACCAAATTCTGCAACTCACCCTTCACTTCATTCATCTGGATTCCCTAATCACCTCCACTTCTCCACTTAGGCTTGCAAATGAAACAATAATTAAGAAAGGCTTGGAAAAATAGTTTTAATTCCCCTTTTGTACTATAGACATAAATGCACTGATAGCCATAGTTGTCTATAACATCAACGAGTCGCTTTAGAATTTTAATCCTATAGAAGATTTCAGAGATCACAAGCATCTTTGAAATTTATAGTTTTGGGACAACTTTGGATTTTGGGTATTTCACAAGTTGGCATATTCTACGAGAGTGAGACCTCCCTAATTTCATGCAACACAAAAATCCCTAAAGTTAAGAAAGCGTCGAGACAAGTAGAAAACTAGCACTGAGACCACCTAAAATATTTCAAATGACATCAATTTGACCAATTGTTGCAAGACATTCACAAGTCTCCCAATTTAAAATGAAAGCTTGGTATAACTGAAGAGATGACCAAATAATCAAAAAAATTAGGGCCCTTTCTCTTAAGGAGAAAATATAAGGAAACCTAAAAGCAAGACAGGAAAAGAGAGGGTCCCCATTTCGGATGGGGCATGTGTGCAAGGCACAATAGGTTGTTCCTCCCACCTCACAAGTTGCAGATGAACCCATGCCTAAAGAAAAAGCTCTTTCCAATTCACAAGGTATTTATTCTAGAGTTCCTCCACCTATATCATAAAAAAGAGAAAAATACAATCAAAATATTACCTTTGTGTCATAAAAAGATAAACAAGTGTATATATCTAAAGAGAAAGTAGTTTCACAACCCCTAGCAGCTCCTTTAATTCCTCCCTTAAGGGAAGAAAAGAGACTGGTGGTTGAGAAACCTACTCTTACACCATCACAATTTGAAAATTGAACAAGAAGAAACAAAAATGCTAAAGAGTGTAGGCATAGACGTCGTGTTATCGCTCATCAATTGGAATAAAAGAATAAAAAAATTCCTGACAATGAAACACCTATGCAAACAAATCAAGATGAGTTACAACTTTCACCAAAACATGAAATTTAACCATACATGACTCAACCAAAACAAAGAATGAAACAAGAACATACAACTGAAATTATCATTAAACCTCTCATTATGATTAATTTTGATGATGAAGATGAAATTGCTAAAATTGATGAACAAGTGCATAATGAACTAAATTTGTTGTTTTTAAAGTCCATGAATTTAGATGGAGGAAACCATGATGATCCTCCTGATGAGAGTGACTCACCCCATGTTGAACATGGTGTTACTCCTATTATGACACTTGTAGTCCCTTTGGCAATTTTTCTACCTTCTGTATATGATGAGCAAGATTGGGATGTAGATGACTTGCTTTAGCTTAGCTTGCATGTGTGGTACTATTGTATGTTTACTTTATGTCTTCTTTGTTTTTGCTTGTATGTGATGTGATCTCTTGTGTTGTGTTGCTTGGTGTGTCTGTATGTTTGTGAGTTTCCTTTGGAGGACACCCTTGTTTCTCTATTGGTGCAAGGATAAAAAAGAAAAAAAATTGTCGGGACATTATTCTATTTGCATCTTCATTCTTCTATATGTTGTGAAATTTTTTCTTTTTATCTCGTGTTTTTCTTTTGGGGACTATGCAAGGTGTTGAGACATTTAGATCTCTTCCATGTTGAACCAAAAGTTTTTTTTCTATCTCTATGTGTCATTCTTCCATTGTTTTTTTTGTTCCATGAGTATTTGGGGAATTATGTCAATTTTGAGCTCTATTATATCACTATAGCAAAGATGTATGTTGACCCCAAATCCGTGGATCTCTTATGCATTCATTCTTTGTGTTGTTGTTACATTGCATTTGGGGGCAACCCCTTATCATGAGGTAGCTTTATTTGGAAACATATAATTGGCCTAGGGATTTCCAAATAATCTCTCATGACCTTTTATTGCATGACATTTATCATTTTTATACCTTAAAGCAATTGCTCACAACATGGAACGTTTAGCAATTACTTTAAGGTGGGGGCATACATTGACATTTTTGTTTCACTTTTCTCACACACGTTGGACTTAGTGATGTGATGACATTGGAACTTTATTGATTCACTTTGTTCACATGCATTGAACTTAGTGTTGTGTTGGCATAGCATTTTGAGAACTTTTGTGGCACCTTATCAGAATTATCAGGGAGTATAATTCTTGGTATGGTTATGGGTACACACCTAGAGAATATCAGACTTCACTAGACTTTGTGTGTTTCTCATTTTGCTACTTTTTCTTAGGGGCTCACCTAGTGAATATTGGACTTCAATAGTTTGTGTTTCCTTTGTTTTTGATTCGCCTAGAAAATATCATACTTTGCTAGTCTATGAGTCATGAACGCCTTTGGTGTGGATCTTGGCATAATGCATCCTGCTAGCCCATGATTATCCATACCCTCCTTTTGCATTTCATCTTGAAATTGTGTATGTTTGTGTATGTTGTCTTGTTGCATTTGATAAACATGTGTTCCTTTGTGCTTATGTTGGTTTTCCATGAGATCTTGGATCCTGGGTCTTGCGCATCCCCCTTGATCCTTAGTCATCCTATATCTTCAACATTTGGAAAATTGAACCCCTCTTGACATATTTTCTACTTTATTGTGATTTTG
The DNA here is from genome assembly GCA_007258455.2 of Sequoia sempervirens. Taxonomy (NCBI): domain Eukaryota; kingdom Viridiplantae; phylum Streptophyta; class Pinopsida; order Cupressales; family Cupressaceae; genus Sequoia; species Sequoia sempervirens. Next base: position 36,047,659 of record VDFB02000009.1, on the reverse strand, counting down.
AGCCTAATTCATACTCTCACTAAAGTGGGGGCTAAATGTAGCTTCATAAATTGTCACCCATGACAACTTCATACTATGTTTTTCTCTCCCTTAAGTAATTGGACCTAATTGAGCACTTAATTTCCTAAATTATGCATTCCATAGCCCATTTTGAAACATTTTCTGAAAATCTACAAGCACAAAATTAATTATTTCATTTAATACTTTTCCCCCAACTCCTTAAACTCCAAAAAATAGGCTTGGGACACTAGCATCTAGGGTGTCTATGTCCCCCATTTTATCTCCAAATTTGAATATGTCGATGTTGGCATTTTATTATTTGAAATTAAAATATCTAAAGTTGACTATCAGGATTTAATTTTCAGAAAATTAGAATAGTTGTGTATAAATACCTAGTTATGATCAAGCAATTATCAAGAGCATTATCAAGCAAGTCAAGATAAGCATTTCAAAGATTTATTGCAGCAATTTAAGATCCAAACATCATGTCAAAATTTGTGTGAGTGTGTTCATGTTTATGTTTGCATATTGTTTGTGAAGATTAATCCCTGTAGGTCTCCAAGCAATCCAAGCAATTCAATCAAGCAAGATCCAAGCCTTGAGGAGATGTGTATGACTTAAGTCCTTCAAGGAAGCCATTAAAGGGTGGTGAGTTGTAGCACTTTTTGGATTCATCATTCTTTCCTATCATATATCCATTTATCATTAACATTGCCATTGTGGAAGTGGAAACACTAACACAGGGTTTGACCAATGCAAGCCCCTAAATGTCACAACCTTTCTTCTTTATTTGAAGTTCAGTTATTTATTGTTGAAATTGAAACCCTACATCTTGACAACTCATGAAAACTCACTTATAGAATTATCCGATAGTAGGACAAGCAAGAAATGGAAGTTCACATCCGATATTAGGGGACTATGAAAAATAGGTCTAAATTAGCCCTACAAAAATAATGGTGCCTTGGGTGCCTATGTCCTACATTTTCAGCTCCAAATTTGTATCATAGGTGCACAGTGTCCTGCACAATCTATTTATGTAGGTTATTTTGTCTATGATTTTTTGGATATGTTGTATTTGCATCAAAATAGTAATTTGCATCATTAGGTCATTTGAATCACTAGTATAATTTAGAAAGTAAATGACTATGTGACTAAAAAATTTAGTCACAACAACTAAACATGACTAAATTCTACTAATTTTTGACAACTCAACTATAAATGAGTAAATAAATGACTAAGTTGGTCATCACCTAAAAAAATTATAGTCATACAAATAAAAATGACTGAATAGATAGTCACACAAATAAAAGTGGGTAATTAAAAAATATTTTTTGAATTGAAAAATTATTAGTGGGATGCTAATCATTTCCTATCCATTGATACAATTGAGAAATTATTGGTGGGATGCAAATATTTCCTCTGCTTTCCTTTCCTTAGTTTGAGAGTCGAGAGCTTGTTGAACATCAAGGTGAAGAAAGCTTGCAATATGAACTTAAACAAGTGAATGCAAATTTGAAATATGTAGATTAACCTTTAGCCTTAGTGTGAAGAAAGAATGAGAGAGAGAGATAGAAGAATCATAACACATGCAACAACAGATTTACGTGGAGAAACCCCGAAGGGAAAAAACTCCACCACCGAAAGAGAGGCAAGTATATTACTAATATTCTAAAATATTACATGCAGCAATAGAATTCTCTTATCATCCCTATAAAATCCTGTAGCACCCTGTTACCTTGCAAACCTGCAAAACTGAATTCATAAATAACTCTAGCTCAAGGCCCCTATTTAAAGAAATTTGTGAGGATGAAAACCACCATGGTTTCAACAAACAATAGGCAGCAATACCTCCTCACAAAAATCATGCCTCCCTTCATAAAATTATCATGACATCCTAAGAATAGCCTCTTACAGATGCTCTTACAGTTGTCATAAGGCATCACTTATGCATGGGTACCTGGGGTCCAATATAGCATATTATGTCATAGGAATTTGTCATACTATCATAGCATCTTATGAAAATTGTCATACATGTCATAGATGCTCTTACAACAACCTAACAACCTCATTCTAGAAGATTCCAAGTGGGATGCCTAGCTATTTTTTCCTTTTCCTATATGACAAACAGTAACAGTAACACTACATTTACATTGTCTCTTTCACCACCGTTGGTCAAACGTTTTCACCTCTTATGGGTAAATGTTGAAAACACTTTAGAAGAATAATTAATTAAAGGATTTACAAGGTTGATGACACCTAAATCCTAACATTCTCCTACTTGACATCATACATTGTAAATTACACCCATAGAGATAAAATTACATAGAATTAAGTATAGTGATCAAGGCCCGTGGCCTTTTTTCACCAAGAGAACTTATCTGTGGTGACTAGCTTCGTAAGAGAATCTACAACATTATCCAAAGTGTCAAATTTTTCTATCAAGACCTATCCATTCTCAACCATTTCTCGCACAAAGTGATACTGAACATCAACATGCTTAGTACAAGAATGACACATAGGATTTTTAGCCAAATATATAGCACTCTGACTATCACATTCGATCCTCACTATCTAACAATCAAAACCAAAACCATTAAAAAGTCTTTGTAACCAAACCGCCTCCTTAGAGGCATGTGTAGCAGCCATATACTTTGCTTTAGTGGTGGAAAAAGCAACTGTAGTTTGTCTTTTACTCATCCAACTCACTGCACTTCCAAACAAAGTAAACACATAGCCACTAGTGGACCTTCGACTATCCAAGTCACCTTCCCAATCTACATCAATGAAACCCTGTATGTCCAATGACTTATCAACATTTTCAATACCATGATAAACCAAACAATAATCAGAAGTGACTCGTAAATATCTAAATACTCTTTTAATGAAATTCCAATGTTCTTTACTAGGGTTAGACATAAACCTACTTAGAACTCCCACTACTTGGGCTATATCTGGTCTAGTACAAAACATTGCATACATTAAACTACCAACAACACTAGCATAAGGAACTTTAGACATTTCATCAATATCGTCATCCAATTCAGGACACATGTCTAAACTTAACTTAGTACCAACAGGAAATGGAATATTTACTAGTTTGCAGTCCTACATATTAAACCTCTACAAAATAGAGTTAACATACTTACTCTAGCTTAACCAAAGCTTTCTATGAACCCATTCCCTAATGATTTCCATCCCAAGAATATATTTAGCAACCCCTAAATCTTTCATATCAAATGTGCCAAAAAGCTGAGTTTTAAGTTCCCTAATCATTGCCTTGTTGTTACCAATGAACAACATATCATCCACATATAAGACAATAATCAGTATTTGATCATCAATAACTTTAAAATAAACACAGTGATCCTCTTCACTTCTAAAAAAACCCAAATTTAATACAAAGGCATCAAACTTATGGTACCACATCCTAGGTGACTGTTTCAAACCATATAGACTATTTTAACCTGCAAACCAAGTGTTCTTTTCCTTTCACAACAAAATCTCCAGGTTGTTGCATATAAATTTCTTCCTCGAGATCCCCATGCAAGAAAGTAGTTTTAACATCCATTTGTTCTATTTCTAAATCATAAGTAGCAGTAATGGATAAAAGGAATCTAATAGAAGTTAACTTAGCAACAAGAGAGAATATTTCACCAAAATCAACTCCCTCTCTCTAGGAGTAGCCTTTGGCCACTAATCTAGCCTTGTACTGTTCCAACTTACTATTTGCACCAAACTTATTTTTATATACCCATTTACAACCAATGGCCTTTCTTCCTTTGGGAAAACTAACAAGATCCCAGGTGTCATAGTTTTTCAAATACATCATCTCATCCTACATGGCCTGCATCCAAGACTCATATTCTTCTAAAGAGAGCCTCCCTGAAAGATCTAGGTTCATCATCAGTACATAACAAAGAAAATTTACAGCGAAAATCAAGTGGGCTATACCTGTCAACTAGATTTTGTTGTCTTGTGGACCTTCTCAAAGGTGGAGTAAGAGGTTCCTCCTCATGTTCATACTCATTCTTTGCAACTTCTTCTGTTACAACAGATTATTCAGAACTCTCTTCTTCTTCTCCATCTTCTTCTCCATCTCTCTATTCTTCCACATGTGTATCTTCTTGCTTAGTTTCAAAATGTATTGTTTTTGAATTTTCCATTGGTTGCTCATCTTCAGAGTTAGCTCTAAATTCCCTAAAAATAACATCTCTAGAAAATATCATCTTTCGTGTTAGTGGATTCCAAAGTTTATAACCTTTAACATTTTCACCATAACCTACAAAGATGCATTTCTAAGATTTGGGATCCAATTTAGACCGCTTCTCTTTAGGCACATGAACAAAATCCTCACAACCAAAGAACCTTAAATGTGAAACTGATGTCTTTTTACCCAACCACATTTCATAAGGTGTTTTATCAACAAGAGCTTTACAAGGAGATCTATTAATTAAATAACAAGCAGTACCAATAGCTTCTACCCAAAATTATTTATCTACCTTAGCACTACTTAACATGATCCTAGCTCTTTCCATTAATGTATGGTTCATTCTTTCTGCTACCCCATTTTGTTGGGGTGTGTAAGGTGTAGTCTTTTCCTAACAATTCTTGCATGTTGGAAAAACTCATCAAATTCCTTAGACCAATATTCACCCCCATTGTCAAATCTCAATACTTTTATCTTATAATTTGTTTGCTTTTCAACCAATGCCTTAAATTCCTTAAATATGGTGAAAACTTCAGATTTTGTATGCATAAAATAAATCCAAGTATATCTTGAGTAATCATCAATGAAGGAAACATAATTACGAGATCTACCCAAAGAATCTGTATCCACTAGACCACATACATCTGAATGAATTAGTTCTAACAAACCATTAGCTTTATTAGTTCCTTTAGGAAATGATGACATGTTTTGTTTACCAAACACACAATCCTCACATAAATCATTTTTACCAGTAGAATAATTAGAAATACCATCTACTAGTTTCTTATCAAGTATGGTCCTAAAATCTTTTTCACCAATGTGACCCAATCTATGGTGCCACAACATACATGCATTTTCAGTGCTAGTTACAAGAGGAGTTACAAAAAGTAGAGGCATGTAGCGTAAACAAATTCCTTGTTTGAGATCCTTTAGAAACCACCAAACTTCCCCTTACCATCCTGCAACCAAACTTATCAAATGTCACATGCATTCCAGAATCATTCAACTTGGAAACTGAAATTAAACTTTTTGTAAGTCCTAGAATATGTAAAACATCATCAAGAATTTTAACCCTCCCATCACTGAAACACAACTTTACCTTTCCTTTACCGACAATATTTTGTGAGTTATTGTCACCCATGAAGACCTCTCCTCCATCATATTCTTTGTATGTAGAAAACCACTCCTTATGAGGAGTCATATGGAAGGAAGCACCTGAATCAATAAGCCAAGAATCATTGCAAATTGTGTTAGCTGAAATAATCAAAGCATCAGAATCACCTTTATCAAAGGAATTTTTTGTGGAGAAATGTTCATTCATTTTCTTATTTCTACATTCCTTCTTCACATGTCCCCATTTACCACAGTTCCAACACTTCACTCTGCTCATTCTAGGGGTCTTAGATCATCCTTTAGACTTATCCTTCTTCTTATCCCCTTTAGGCCCTTTCTCCTTGGGCCTACCTTGCACATCCAAGGCATCTTGGGAGCCATTGTGCATGGTCTTTCTCCTCATCTCCTCTAAAAGAAGTATGGGAATAATATTATCCATCTTAGGTTCTGCACCACCACTTGTTATAACAATTAATTTTTCCCAAGATTCTGACAAAGAGAAAATCAATAAAATACATTTATCCTCATCTTTTATTTTAACATCAATAGATGCAAGCTGACTTATAATCAAATTAAAAGCATTCAAATTTTCAACAATAGAATCACCATCCTTCATCTTTAATGAATATAAACATCTTTTGAGATACAACTTGTTAGACAAACTCTTAGTTTGGTAGATTTCACCTATCTTCCTCCAAAGCTTGTATGTCGTGTCTTCTGAAGAGACATTCAGGAGGAAAAATTCAGTGAGACACAACCGAATGGTCCCTCGAGCCTTCTTGTCTAACTTCTTCCAATCTTCATCCAACAAGGTTGAAGTAGATGGCTTCATATCAACTGAAACCGGTAACCACTGATCTCTCTCCTCAAGGATATCCTCCACTTTCAACTTCCACATCTCATAACCAGTGCCATTGAACTTCTCAATATCTTGACGAGAGGTGGAGGCCATGGTATGCAATCTTTCACAAATTTGCAAAACTCACAACACAAAAGCTCCCACTACAGCAAAAAATCTTCAAATAAAAGGAAAGCATCCCTTCCTTAACAAAACAGTTAGCTCTGATACCAAATGTTGAACATCAAGGTGAAGAAATATTGCAATATGAACTTAAACAAGTGAATGCAAATCTAAAATATGTAGATTAACCTTTAGCCTTAGTGTGAAGAAAGAATGAGAGAGAGAGATAGAAGAATCATAACACATGCAACAACAGATTTACGTGGAGAAATCTCGAAGGGAAAAAACTCCACCACCAAAAGAGAGGAAAGTATATTACTAATATTCTGAAATATTACATGCAGCAATAGACTTCTCTTATCATCCATGTAAAATCATGTAGCACCCTGTTACCTTGCAAACCTGCAAAACTGAATTCATATATAACTCTAGCTCAAGGCCCCTATTTAAAGAAATTTGTGAGGATGAAAACCACCATGGTTTCACCAAACAATAGGCAGCAATACCTCCTCACAAAACCCATGCCTCCCTTCATGAAATGATGATGACATCCTAAGAATAGCCTCTTACAGATGCTCTCACAGCTGTCATAAGGCATCACTTATGCATGGGTACCTGGGGCCCAATATAGCATATTTTGTCATAGGAATTTGTCATATTGTCATAGCATCTTATGAAAACTGTCATACATGTCATAGATGCTCTTACAATAACCTAACAACCTCATTCTAGAAGATTCCAAGTGGGATGTCTAGTTATTTTGTCCTTTTCCTAAATGACAAACGGTAACGGTAACACTACATTTACATTGTCTCTTTCACCATTGTTGGTCAAATGGTTTCACCTCTTATGGATAAATGTTGAAAATAGTTTAGGAGAATAATTAATTAAAGGATTTACAAGTTTGATGACACCTAAATCCTAACAAAGCCTCACAAAGGAATGTAAGCTTGAACTGATATCTTTAGTACAAAAAATCCTTCATCTTGTTCTCGTTGGATGCTCATTAATGAATGAGTTTATTATGTATGAAGAGGATTAGGGTTTGAAGCTCGAGCCTTTTTGAAAAAATTTGATGGAGAATAAAGGACTTCTTTAGCAAGTATAACTTTAGGACACAAGGATATCGGTAATGTAGTATGACTCAGTGCAGACTTCTTCTCGTATTTTGGTTTTTTTGAGCTTATATTTAGAAGCCCTATAAAGCTTCCAAATGTAAAATGGACATTTGGTGTCTTGAAAATTATACATTTGACATTTATTTAGGACTATGAGTGATGCCATTTTTTTCTCTTCATAACTTCATTAGAATAATCATTTGAAAGACTTACCTTTCATGTCATCCCTTCAACCAATGCTTAATTCATGCATTGCTTCCATATAGCACTATGTTTTCAAAAGGAACATTTGTCACTATATTGATAATCTACTAGAACTATCATGTATCTTTGACCTTGCACAATCCATGTATCTTTGTATCTAAGTCATTAAAACCTTTCATATAAACCCTCAGATACTACAATACCAAGCAAGGTAGCTTCCCCCTTAGGAGAGATTTTGTGCTTCATGCAACGTGTCCTTGCCTCCAAATGTAAATGATCATGCTCGTATACTTACTTGCATAGAATAAAACCCTGTACTGGTATGGTTTGCATGCACGAGAAGCTCATAAAGGTTTTTTCTTCATTGTTGCCACATCTCACATGCTTGATATGATGAGAGGATTGAATTATCAATGTGAGTTTGAACTCCCTTCTTGATGGCAGAGAGGAAACATTCAAGGTTTGGACTTCTTTCCAATGAATATTTCTTTCGAAAGCAACAAAGTCACTCCTTTTGTTGCATCCTTAAAACCCTAGGTAACAGTCCTCCACACTTAACTACCCCCTATGCATGATTAGTCTTCACTTCATAATGATGTATCCCTTCAAATTTTGAAATATACCTATTATAAAACCCTTAGGGTTTGATCTAAAAGATACATCTTCATGTATAATGATTTCCATTCCTCATATCCTTAAAGTATCTTTAGAATAAAATGATAAAACTATCACCAAGCATTAAAGTTTTTGGTGAATGATGATTATATTTATTACAGTCAAAGACTATCCTTACTCCTCATGAAAGTCATTAAGATTGTCTTTCTCTAAAACCTTGACTATTTAATTTGACTATCCTCAATTATCTTTATCACTACCTTTGTCAAGGTCTCAAATACTCATGGATAAGACTGTCCTTTTCTATCTTCCTTCATCAATGACCTTTATGACAATCATCCTCAATTGGTTGTGGCTTTAAAACTTAAGTTGATCCATGGTCATCATTGTGATTGTCATCATAGAAAGTTACCTTATCTGCATGCTTTTAGATTGTCATTTCAGTCCTTTGGGTGACTATCCTTTCATCTTCATACCTTCACTTCCTATAGCCAAAAAGGTTTTTCTTATGACGGTACTCTCCTTCATGATGCATGCTACTATTCTCATAGAATATTCATCATGTGTAATGCAAGTGCATTATAATTTGTTTGAGTATATTTTGATGAAGTGACTATGACTCTTTAGTTCATAAGAAACTTGATTGTCATAGTTTGCATGTGCAATACATCTATACCTTCTAAAATCATGCCATTTATCTTCTTGACTACCTTTGGAAGAATTGTAGGTTGGCATCTTGGTACAAATCTTTGTAATGATGTATTTTATCCTTTGTCCTTTGAAACTTCTTTCATAGCCACTATCTATGCATTTCTCAAAATCAAACAAAGGAATCCTAGCAATCCATAGAGCTCTTATATCTTGTATATTCTTCAAAAGAAGAGATAAATCAAGGGAGCTAAAGTCATAAAACTTAAAATCCTTGATTTGATCTATTTTATAATAACTCTCAAGGGGAATCACCTTGCAACCGACAATGCTTTCCCTATTATGAGCCAAAATTATTTTTCTAAATCCACTTGGTCCTCCAATGCAAAAAACTAGATTAATTCACTACGGTGAACAATTGTTCACTGTAGTAATAAGTCTAGGTGATTTTTGGCAAGTCTTGTAATATTGCACTATATGTTATGAGAGGCTAGAGTACACTATTGATTGAACTTTCTTGATTATTTGTAGCTATGAGAAGATATTACCAAATGTAGATTTTTTCCAGCCATTTATTTGTTGCCTCACATGGTTTATCTTGTTTACAAAATTATAAATTCTTAATCCATGTATGATGGGGGCTGATTGCACCAAAAAGCCATTTGTATGTTGAAATCATGTCATAACCACATCTATTCAAATAAAAACACCAAATACCTCCTTTGAGTTGTGGAAGATGAGATGAAAAGCTAGATAGCCCATTGATAAGATAGCATAGAATCATTGACTATGTTTTCCATCTGATAATTTATCTGAATTTAATCCTTTATGAGAAAGATTCTACCTAGCTTCTTAGTAATGTATTTGATTCCTTTTTGGTGGTTGCACCAAATTTATTGACCATAGGAGAATTCCAATTCCATCAAAGAATTATTAATTCTAATTATTGGTGAAATACACAAATCACCCCTCTCAATAAAGCCAAAATTCCTCACCAATATGCTGCCATACTATTTGCTGACTGTGGAAACCAATAAAGAAATTCAACCACTATTAACTATGTCAAATCACAATCTGAATATCATATGCAAATATCAATTATTTGCAGCCATGCAATTCATTATCTTAACTTGTATTCCAATGAGTCAAGTTGCATATATCCATGACTGCGGTGGAAGACTTAAATGTCCTGGAAATCATAAAAGACAAAATTGATTTCCCACTATATGCCAACAAGAAAACGTGTATGCTAGTATTGTATTTCATGACATTCATCAACTTATTCAAAGCCAAACTGTTATATACTTTATTGTTTATGATTTTGATTTGTAAATAAATTTGATCAATATTTTCAATATCCAATGACAAGTAAGTTGGGTTGGTTGTGGGGAATACTATTTTTATCTATGGTTAGATGTGTCTAATGTCCTTAAATATACTTTTGGTGTTGGTTGTAGTTTTAAAGAGATCAATTAAATCTCAATTGACTAGTCACATGCATTTCCTCAAAGGAAAGTCTACATTCATCGAGGAAAATTCATATGTCGAATCTGTGTAGCCTTTGAACTTTAAACCTTTTGATGCATATTTGCTTAGCATAATTGAACCAGCAATGTTGTAGGATTCACATGAATTATAAGATAACTCTCTAGCAACACCAAAGTCCACATCTACACAGCCAAACAACATTTCACCTTCCAAGTCAAATAATAGTCTTGAGAATTGAAAATGATGATAGTACTCTTCTCTTCTTCCTTAGATGTTTATAGGGTCACTGCAATAGGTGAAGGGCATTGATAGAGTATGTTAGCCATTTTTACACTTTAAATGTGGACCTTCAAGAAAGTAAACAAAGCATGGCACATGACATCTATATGAATCACACTTAATCATTTACCGGTTCCATTACGCAAATTCATTTGACTTTTCATTTATGAGTATAAAACCATTTTTTCCCTATATAATGGAAACATAATTACTTTTTAATTTTTTTCCAGCAAAAGGTTGAATGTTTAGTTTGAAGTTTTCTTTTAATGTTTGAAGTTCATCTTCAACCACTTCAACTCCAATATGAAACCCCTCCTTGTAGTCCCTTGTTTCAAAAATTATGAACTTCTTCAGAGTAATTTTCTCCTAAAAGAACAAAACTAGTTAATTGCAGACTCAAAAGAATACAATGTATATTGAAAAAATATTAGAAACATTACTATGGAAAATTTCCAAGACAAAATATTATTCAAAAAAATCCTCAAAGAAATGTGATATCATGGAAGGTCATGATTAAAGGATTGTTCAAAATGGGTTTTTCTGAAAAGTTCTTAGAAAATTTTAAGAAAATGCAACCAGTGGGTGTAAAGCCCAACTCCTCAACCTTTGAAACCGTCACTATATGCCTTCACCACAGCACCACATGGTTTTTTGTTGGCCTTCATGGTGATGGGGGAGTGCCCTGCTAGACATACATGAAAATGTGGAAGCATAGACAAGGCAAGCGAACTATTTTAAAAAATGCCTCAAAGAAATGTGATATCATGCCACCTGCTCTCCCACAAACACTTCAATTCATGCCAATGGTGATGTGGGAAAGCCTGATAGTCATATAATTGTTATGTCACTATCTTTTGTGAGTGTTCTCCTTCCATAAGACAATCCTATAACTTCCCTTTGTTACTATCATCATGTCATTACAATGCTCTCAATTTCACCATTGTTATTTTCTCTTACTGTTGTTGCAAGTAATTATTGTGTTGCACTTTCCAATGTCACATGTCATGCAACATCATATCACTGCCCTATGAAAATACTATTAACTGTCCATTGATCATGTTCACCCTCATTATCCTCATCTTCTTTGGCTTCTACTTTGACATGATCCTCTTGACTGTCCACTAGAGTGATATTGTCTAAGTATTAAAACCCCTTTTGGAGCACTTTCACTATCATTTATAAAAGGTGGTTGTCCTCTTCAAGCTTCATAAACATGATCTTCCTTGGAGTATTGTTGTCTCATATTACTCCTTTATAAGGTCTTGCCCCTTTATTGCACAGGGTTCACTGTCTATTATGTGTTGCAAGAATGAAGGTGTTGTCATTGATGTTAACTAGTTAACTAGTTATCAACTAGTTGTTGTTGTCATTAATGTCATGGATGCAGGTTATTGGTTGTATATGTCAAGGATATTGAGAAAATTGTAATGAAGAAAGGTTGCAAGTGTTCAGTGGTTGCTCTGGGTTTTTCTTCGGGATTAGCTCTTATGTTTTTGTGATTAAAGTATGTTGATCATGGATGTTGGAAGCTACTATATCCAGATTTTGGGCTTCTGATTCATTGTACAGTGCAAGTTATATTTACCAATTGTGAAATATATTTTTTTGGGTATCTGGTAAAGTTCCAGAAGAAATGTAGTTGCTCCAAATTTCTCTTTGGTTGAGTCTTATGACCTGCAGTTCTAGAGTTAAGCTATTATGATTGTGTTGAAAATAATTCTATTGTTTGGAAGGATTGGATCGTGTTAAGGGTTGTGTGTGCTTAATTTTTCTATGTGTTTTACATTGGTTTGGTCGAACTTGTGTTAAGAACTACTTTCAAATTTCATGAAGTGTGTTGGGACTTATTTGGGTCCTCTCTTAGCATGTTTTTTGGTCGCCCTCATTTGAATTCCACCCTAGAAGGTTTTGGCACCGACCTAATTTGAATTTAATAATGGATGGTCAACTTTGGATATGTTTCAAAGTTGAAGATGGTATAAATACAGGATGAGTTATTGGTGAAAGATGTACAAAGAGATAAGTGTGAAGAAGTGGAGTGAAATAGATGTGAAATAGTGTGATTGTGTGATGCAAGTGTGATCAGTGCAAAATCTAATTGTTGAGTTTCTAGAAGCAGTGAGCTAAAGGTGTACTATATCATTCATGCATGTCTGCAAGTGGTTGAGCGAATTGTGGTGGAAATCTCTGTTGCATTGAGACTTTTTTCTCTCTGTAACATATCTCTTATATCTTCTTTGTATCTTTTTGGCAATGAGCCCTCTAGGTGGTTAACCCTTATTGGACATTGAGTCTTGATCTAGAAAGTTAGTCCTAATTTTGGCAGTGAGCTTTCTCTGGTAGTGAGCCCTTTGTAATCAGTTTTGATATTCTCTATATTGTGAGATAATTCTCACTGTGGTTTTTCCCTCATTGGGTTTTCCATGTAAATCTGGTGTTATTGTGTATATGTGTTACTTTTCAGTTTATGCTCTTGCACTTAATGCTTAATAATTTTAGTATAGTAAAAGATTTGTGATTGATCTATGCTTCAATGAATGTTTTAAAGGTTTAAGTTTTTTACAGTTGATTCACCCCCATCTTAGATGTCTTGTTCAAAAATTGGTATCAGAGATTGGTTCCTTGGAAAAGAGCTTAACTGCTTAAGGAAGGTCTGGGATGGCTGGCAAGATCACTTTTGAGTATCTGAAGTTTGATGGAACTAATTATGCTATCTAGAAAATACTGATGGAAGGATATCTAGAGTATTATGGATATGATGTGGAGAAAGCTTACAAGACTATTTACACTCCTCCTACTAATGGTTTGAGTATAGCTGATGAAATCAAGGCACATGAAGCGAACAATAAGGCAAAGTTCATTTTGAAGAATAGTCTTGCACATTCTGAGTTGATTAAAGTTCAAAACCTAGAAACTGCTAAAGAGGTTTGGGATGCTTTAGAAAAGGAACATGAAGGAGATGAAAGGGTCAAAGAAAAAAAGTTGCATAATTTGGAGACACATTTTTTAGCTCTTGCATATGTCTGAAGATGAGAATGTTAAATCTTATGTAAAGAGATTGGATGAAATAGTAGGTGGAATGTGAGGACTTCATGCTACAATAGATGAATCTAGAATTGTAAAGAAGATTCTTATAACTCTCCTTGATGCATACAGCAAAATGGTATGTGCTATTGAAGACATATGACTACAAGACTTACATTAAAGATTAGTTATTGGGAACCTTGACATCTATGAGATGAGAAAGCTAAATTTGAGAAGTGGATCCAAATCAAAAACTACTTTTAAGGCTACAAGAGTTGAAGATCCGGATGAATAAAATCTTGATGAAGTAGAAGCTAACTTTGTGAGAAGGATGAAGAAAGGCTTTGGTTAGTATGAAGGTATGTTACCCGTTAAATTTTTTAGTTGTGGAGGAATAGGTCATTATACTTCAAGATGTCAGATAAAAGGAATAAACAAAGATTTAACAAAGAAAAAAAAGGTAAGAAGATCAACAGAGCATATTATGTGAATGAGGATGCTAGTATTTCTAATGAAGATTCTGATTATGAAGATCCTGATGATAATGAATGCTTGTTCTTGGCTATGAAAGATGAACCTACTTCTACTAACTCTGAGAAATAGGTGAAGGAATGCCCTCCGAAGAAAGAGAAAGATGACGATACTATAATCTCTGCCCTACATACTAAATAGGAAAATAACTATTAGGTTGTTCAAAGTGGTTGGTCACATCACATGATCAGTGATAAGAGTTTGTTAAACTTGAAAAACATGATGGAGGCTTAGTTATGTTTGGAGATGATACTAGTGCTAAGATTTGTGGGATAGGTTTAGTAAGTTTTGATGGCAAGAATAATACTAATGATGCCTACTATGTTAAGGGCTTAAGGAATGATCTTATGAGTGTTGGAAAAATGTGTAGTAAGGGATATGATCTTGTGTTTAAGGATGAAATATGTGAAATTAGGAAAGGATCTGGAACAGTAATTGTTGTAGGAAAGAAGTATGAAGGAAATATATATCAACTAAAAGGTGCAGATAGATGATTTTATATGACTCAGATTAATGACAGTTGGTTATGGCATCGAAGAATGTTTCATATGAATTTTGACAACTTGGAAAGGATTAGTGTAGTATAGGATATGAGTTATATACCAAGGATTACAAAGCCTATTAATGTTATTTGTAGGAATTGTCAGTTTGGAAAGCAAGCAAGAAACAATTTCAAATCAAAGGAACAATCTACTGTTGGACTACTGGATTTAATTCATACAGATCTATGTGGTCCTACAAGAGTGAGAAGTATACAAGGTGAAAGGTACTTTATTCTTTTGATTGATGATTACTCTAGGTATACATTGGTTACATTTCTTAGAGAGAAATATAATTCACTGGATAGATTCAAGACATTCAAAGTTATGGTTGAAAATGAAGTAAATTTGAGAATAAAATGCTTAAGGTTTGACAGAGGTGGTGAATTCACCTCCCATGAGTTTAATATTTTTTTTGAATTTCATGGAATAAAAAGACAATTATCTGCTTCGAGAACTCCTCGGAAAAATGGAGTTGTTGAAAGGAAGAATAGAACAATTCAAGAAGCTACTAGATCAATGATTATTGAGGCTGGTCTACTGGAAGTTTATTGGAGAGAATATATTCACACTGTTGATTATGTATTCAATTGAGTTCAAGCAAGAGAAAACAGTACTAAGACCCCCTATAAGCTATGGTGTGGAAGAATTCCTACTGCTAAGTACTTCAAGGTATTTGGAAGCAATTGTTACATCAAACGGGATGAAGAGAATCTAAGAAAGTTTGATGCTAGAAGTGATGAAGGTATTTTTTTATATTCTACTAGAATCAAAGCTTACAGATGTTTCAATAAAAGACTGAGAAAGATTGTAGAAAGCACAAATTTCAAGGTTGATGAAGCAATGAATAATTCTATTGAAATTGATGGATATGTATCTAATGAACTTGATTGCATAAGGATTGAAGTTGTGGAAGAATAGGAAAATGATGAGCAAGAGAAGGAGAATGAAGAAGAAGAAGAAGCTCTGGTGGTGTCCCCTAAGACACCTAAATATGTGTAGAAAAATCATTCAAATAGTTAGATCATTGGAGACAAGACAAAAGGAGTATCGACAAGAACTAGAGTTGTTGCAGTAAGGTAAATCTATGTTTACTTTCTAAGATTGAACCAAAGACTGTAAGTGAAGCTTGCAAAGATGAGTATTGGATGGAAGCTATGAAAGAAGAACTTATGCAGATTGAGAAGAATCAAACTTAGGAATTGGTCCCTAGACCAACATATAAGAACATACTTGTATCAAAATGGGTATTCAGAAACAAGTTGAATGAGAATGGAGAAGTGGTCAGAAACAAAGCAAGGCTTGTGTGTAAGGGCTACTCACAAGTAGAAGGCATAGATTTTTAGGATACTTTTGCTCTGGTGGAAAGAATGGAAGCTATCAGGATGTTCTTAGCATTTGCTACTCATAAATATTTCAAGGTCTATCAAATGGATGTTAAGTCTACATTTTTGAATGGTGAACTAGAGGAAGAGGTCTACATGGAACAACTAGAAGGATTTCAGTTGTCAGATAAACTGTATATGGTCTACAGATTGAGGAAAGCTTTATATGGATTGAAGAAAGCTCCTAGAGCTTGGTATACAAGGTTAGACAAGTATTTTATTTAGAAAGGTTTCAACAAGGGTACGACAGATAGTAATCTATATTTTAAAATTGAAAATGACAAAATCTTGATTGTGGTTGTATATGTTGATGACATTATTTTTGGAGGAAATGAAACTATGTGTAATATATTTGTAGAAGAAATGAAAAAATAATTTGAGATATCCATGTTTGGTGAGATGAATTTCTTTCTTGGGATACAAATTAATCAAATAGAAAAAGGGATTTTTATTTCATAGTCAAAGTATGTGAGAGAAATGTTGAAGAAGTTTGGGATGGATGGTTCCAAACCGGTATGCACTCCTATGGTGACTAGTTACAAATTGGGTAAATATGATTATTCACCTAAGGCTAATCAGAGAAAATATAGATCTATGATTGGTGGACCATTGTATTTGACTGCTACTAGACTAGATATTATGCATGTAGTCTATCTTTTTGCTAGATTTTAAGATCCTAAAGAAACACATGTTGTTGCTATTAAAAGAATATTCAAATATTTGAATGGCACTTTGGATTATGGCTTATGGTATCCTATGGATACTAACTTTACACTAAGTTATTATATAGATGTAGATTGGGTTGGATGTGTAGATGACAAAAAAAGTACAAGTGGTGGTGCATTCTTTCTTGGTTGCAGATTGGTGGCATGGTTGAGTAAAAAGTAAGATTTAGTTTCTTTGTCTACTATCGAAGCTAAGTATATTGCTACTACATCTTATTGTACACAATTTTTTATGGATGAAACAATCATTAAAAGATATCAAAGTAATGTATGATGATCCTATTTCTATCTTCTATAATAATACAAGTACAATTAACATTTCAAAGAACCCAGTGATGCACTCAAGGACAAATCATATATCTATCAAATATCACTTTTTGAGAGAGAAGGTTGTGGAGAATGAAGTAAAGCTTGAGTATGTTCCTACGAAGGATCATATTTTGATATATTTACGAAGGCTCTTCCTAAAGATACTTTTGAGTATCTCTAGAAGTTAGGGGTTATTTCCTCTCCTTTATTGAACTAGATGCATATGGAGATGCATCATTCAGGTGGATCTATTGATCTTTCTTTCTTTTGGATTGATGTTTTGGTGGCTACCTCTCAAGGGGAGTAGGTAGTGTTAGGTGTTGTTATTTGTTGTCATTAGAAAAGTATTCTTAATGTCAAAGGGGAGATCAATGTAAAATATCCTTTGCATTTTCCATTGATGTCAAAGGGGGAGATGAGGACGCTGTGAGATGAGGAATATGTGAAAAAGAGTATCTACTAAGGGGGAGAAATAGAAAGTAGAATCATGAGAAGTGTGTTTAGAACTAGTGTGTTGTCTTTGATGGTTTTTCACATCATGTGTTGCCATCAATGAAAAAGGGGGAAATTGTTGCAAGAATGAAGGTGTTGTCATTGATGTCAACTGGCTAACTGGTTATCAACTAGTTGTTGTTTTCATTAATGTCATGGATGCAGGTTATTGGTTGTATATGTCAAGAATATTGAGAAAATTGTAATGAAGAAAGGTTGCAAGTTTTCAGTGGTTGCTCCAGGTTTTGCTCTGGGATTTTCTCCTATGTTTGTGTGATTCAGATATATTGATCATAGTTGTTGGAAGTTTCTATATCTATATTTTGGACTTATGATTCATTGTACAGTGTGAGTTATGTTCATTAGTTGTGAACTGTGTTTTTCTGGGTATTTGGCTGAGGTCCAATAGAAATGTAGTTGCTCCATATTTCTCTTTGGTTGAGTCTTATGACTTACGGTTCTAGATTTAACCTATTATGATCATGTTGAAGATAATTCTATTTTTTGGAAGGATTGGATCATGATAAGGGATATGTGTGCTTAATTGTTTTATGCATTTTACATTGGTTTGGCAGAGCTTGTGTTAAGCACTACTTTCAAAGTTCATAAATCATGTTGGGACTTATTTGGGTCCTCTCTTAGCGTGTGTTTGGGTCTCCCTCATTCTAATTCCACCCTACAATGTTTTGGCACTGACCTAATTTCAATGTACAAAGAGATAAGTGCAAAGAAGTGGAGCAAAATAGATGCAAAATAGTGTGAGTGTTTGACGTGAGTGTGGCAAATCAGTGTGAAATCTAATTGTTGAGTATCCTGAAGTAGTGAGTTAAAGGTGTACTCTATCATTCATGCATGCTTGCAAGTGGTTGAGTGAATTATGGTGGAAACCTCTGTTGCATTGAGACTATTTTCTCTTTGTAACATATCTCTTCTATCTTCTTTGTATCTCTGTGGCAGTGAGCCCTCTGGGTGGTTAACCCTTGTTGGATAGTGAGTCCTGATCTAGACAGTTAGTACCGTCTTTGGTAGTGATCCTTCTTTGGAAGTGAGCCTTCTCCGGTAGTGAGCCTTTTGTAATCGATTTTGATATTCTCTATATTGTGAGCTAATCCTCACTATGGTTTTTCCCTCATTGGGTTTTCCATGTAAATCTAGTGTTATTGTGTATGTGTGTTACTTTATAGTTTCTTCTCTTGCACTTAATGCTTAATAATTTTAGCAAAGTAAAATATTTATGATTGATCTATGCTCCAGTGAATCTTTTAAAGGTTTAATTTTGCTACAACTAATTCATCCCCCTCTCAGTTTTCTTGTTCAACATTATGTGCACACTATCATGAGTCATCTTGTATATAGCACTATGTTTGAAGGTTTTCTCCTCTTTACAGATGGTCATGAAAAGAAAGTCTTCAAATATCTAATTGAAATCCTCTTTCTACATGTTGAATAAATGTATATAAGAGAAATTATTATTCCTACAAGAACCACAACACTTACTGCACCTCCAACTATCACTCAATCTTGGATTTTGGCCTCCCTTAACCACTATTTTGATGAATGTTTGGGGAAGTTAATGTTATTGCAACCTAATATATATATGAGCCTTGAAAGAGTTTCATCAAATGGAAAAAATCTCCAAGGTGATTGTTCAACAAGATAGTTCCTATAATCTCCAAAGTAGTGCAAGACTTGTAGATAATCTTCCATTCAAAATCACTATTTGACTACCAGTTGCCCCTTTCTTGGCATTGTGCCTCTTGAGGTATGGCTATTCCCTTGATAATTTTTTCCTAAAAGATGCTATGCACATTAAAGTGTAGTCCCTCTCATCACTGTATGCATTTAATCACTATCATCTAAGGTTTGAAAACTATTAGGTTGCATTAGAGGACTTCAAAACTTGTGCTCTTGTTGAATGTCCTTTTTAGCAACCCTTATGGATATGAATCCTCATCTCAAGGTGATTTGACTGTATATCCTAGGGCTTGGTAAATAATAAAAAAAATTATGTTATTTGACTAATCACGTTGGGTATTTAAACATATCAAATATTACTTCTATTTATAAATTATCAATATAGTATAAAACATACTAACAATTGTTCCTTTTAGGAAGGAAGGAAAAGATACTCAAGATGAAATCTGCAAAAGAAACCTTAGAGAGGAAATTGAAGAATGAGACATGATTGGAGTTTCCCACATCCACAATCTTTGGGTATTCAAGTCAATGTTATCTTGAATGGACAGTCCCTAACAAAACACTACTGCATTCACCATTACCTTCAATACCCGAGACTGTTTCATGACTCATCTTCATGCATTGACACCTCTGTCATTACCCTCAATTCATTTTCATTTGAAATGTTTGATATAAAGAGACTTGTTTAGGTTTGTTTATTTTCCCTACACTTCACAGTCAACATTGTATTAGACAATTTCACTTAGTACTCAAGGTTTAGATACCCATCATAAAATGTGAATAGTGCCTTGAAACCTCCACTCATAGATATTCTTATAAAAACTCTTAAACTTCCACCTATGATCCCATTATGACTTCAAAAAAGGGTGGTAACTCACTTGTCCTAAATCATCCCAAATCATGACTTTTTTCTTGTCTCTGAGGTTCTTTTGGGTGTTAGTGAAGAATTCTTTGAATGAAGAATTATGCATGAGCTACCTCTAACCCTAATCCTGCAATTTCATTTCATAGTCTCCTTGCATATAATGTCATGGTTCAAACACAAGGTTTACACTGCTAGAATCTTTCCATTTCTCTACCTAACTAAAATAATGCAGCACCCCATCAAGACTACCTTTCATAGTGTATATGCTTGGTATGATACTCACTTCTTTCCTCAAGGGTCAAAAATTCTGCCTCCATATACCTTGTAACTATCATTTGTATCTTCTTGCACAATCACTGTGATGTGGTACTATCACCAACCTATGATGCATACATTGGCCTCTTATGTATAGTCAACCCTGGTAGTGCTCTGACTATCCTAAAGTTGAGTATGACTACAATCTTAATTGCTATGACCATCACTTTTTTTATCACTACTATTATCAGATTTCCATACTTGAGGCACTTTCTAGGGATTGGTTGGTCTTGAAACCCTAAAGGTTGATTTTCACTTCCATTTCATTACCATTCTTTGAAAAAATGTGCAATTCCCTTTGATCTCTTTGTGGATGGTAGCATAAGGTTACAATCCTTCCATCAACCCAGGTTTGAAATTTCATCATCCTACAAACTAATAGCATTACTTAGAATTTTCTAAAATAATTGTATTACAATAGGTGTTAGGTTGATTGTAACTTTGAATGCAACTACATTTTTAACTCATAAGTTTGATGTATGTAGATGAAGTGATTTAGGTGTTTTTAATATTAACTACAATCTTTGAATTGTTTGTCTTAGTAATGTGAATCTAATAGCATTGCATGCCATTCCCTTATTCTTATTCATAGAGTCTTTTGTATTGTTCAACCACTCTTATCCTTGTGTGTACTACTATTCACTCTACCTCTAGTTGAACACTGTAAGTGTGATAGTTGTAAGGTTTACTTTTAGTCAAAAATCATAGAAAACTTTATTACCTTGAATTGAAGTGCATATCATTGTTTTTCCCTAGGTGTATCCAAAAAGACATTTATTTAATTTTGTTTAGTATGATTGTGAACCATCTAGAACACACTGTACAAATTGTAAATTTAAGTACATATTGTATAAATTAGGATATATTTTGTGTTGAACTATTGCATATAACACCTAACAAAGCTACAAGAACAATATTTGTGACATTGACCCTATAAATTGGTGGGTAGAAATAAGGGTTAAATTGTTTGAAAAATTTCACTCCATTTCCTATCCATTTGTTCATTGTTGTAAAGGTATAAAAGTTGAAGTAGGTCATCAATAAATATATCAAATCTTGTTCTTCCACATATGGAGTGACCTTTTGCTAGGTTGTCATTGAAAACATAGATCCCTTTTCACATATTGTTGAAGTACCATGTACCATAGTCCATAAAATGATATAAGTGTAGACAATGAAACCATTGGTGGTGTAAGTAGCCTTATCCAATTATCTTTTTTTGGATTAGTGAGGATTTCATTATGATACCCATATGATTAAAATCCCTTTCTTTTAAATTTGAAGTGGATTTTTATTAGATATTTGGAAGTGGATTTTTATCAGATATTGTAGTTGCAAGTTCCACTTCGGATCACCAAAGCCTTCACAAAAAATTATACACAAAATTCAATAATGAAGAATTTATGTACAAATCATGTTTTTAATGATGCACAAAGCCTCCACTGCAACACCGCATGATTTGTTGTTGGGCCTTGCGATGATGCAGTGAATCAAGCAACTAGCCTATAAAGAAGAATTTGCTAATTATTTATTTGTTAAAATAAAATATCTTACAGCACTTCCTTATGGAATTCATGATAGGTTTATGCATTATTTTAAAGTTCATCAAATTAATCTTGAAGATCAATCCATTTGAGATCGTATCTAGTATGTTAGGCAAGAAGTGGTTAATTTTATCAATGAGTAGAAATATGATGCTAAATTCACAAAACAAGTTAACTAATATCACCCAAATATGATGAAACCAACACTTATGGTTGTAATTATTTTGGCTCCACTCACAAGAAATATTATAAGCCAAAATCCCACAATATAAAGTCCAAACATTGATCTTTCAATAAAATTCATTCATGTGCTCCCAGTCATACCTATTTGAGAAAATGAAAAATTGCACAACCTCAATCCAAAATAGTTATTTGCTACATATGTAATAAATTAGGTCATGTCACTCCTTATTTATCCTATAAATTAATCTTTTTAAATATATATACTACTAACATAGCAACATGGTGGGATGTAGTTGAAGAAGATGAAGAAATATACATACAAGAAGACATATTTGAACCAATTCTTGAAGAAATTGAATATTTTTAAAATGATGCAAAAGAATTAGAAAGTCTTGCAAATGATTTAGAACAGGATTTGATGTAGGAGCATCCAATGGTGTAGGGAAATCTTGCATCACCCAAAAAAAAAAAATTCCTTATTTTTCTTTAGTTGTTTTGAGTCCCATGATGGCACTTCAGGGGTGTAAGATAGTCAGAAGTTAGAAAAGGTAAAAAATGGTGACTTACTATTTTTAGTAAGTCAGCCTAAATGGGCTCGTATGGACCTGAAAATTCACCACAAGGAGTAGAACTAAAAAACATTTCAAGCGACAGAAGAATCATCTCAATACCCTGTACGTTTGGGAGATATTAAAGTTTTTCGTCTTGAGAAATTTCTCCAATGCAACTTCAAATTCAAATTTGAAAACCTTAGAAGCCCTTAAACAACTTAAAAAGTGGGTGAAACAATCTTTGATGGGTTTAGCATTGTAGATCTCTTCGAGAGCTTTCCAGTGATATATTATAATAGAAAATTAGACACCTAGATCAAAAGTTATGGCCCTGAGAATCTGACCAACGAAAAAGTGAATTTCATTCAAATATCTTCCTAAGCAAGAAATCAAATGGCGGGACTTTTGGTGCCAAAACAAAAAGGAAAGTTACACTTTCTAGAACATTCCAGGGTGGTTATTGGGTAAAATAAAAGGGTTAAGTGGGGGTTGCAATGGGTGGCTCCATTAGTGTAGATTGTGGCTCTGGATAATAGTTTTTCTTTCAAAGTTGATTTTGTTGTAATGAATCAAGCCCATGAGGCTACAACATTGTAAGTTTTGAATCTGTAATTTTATTTTTTGAAAATAATTGAAAGTGATTTATTTTTTGTCTCACATCTTCTATGTTGGTATCTATTTTTTTGTGTTTTGTGTGGGTTTCGAGGGGTGTAGCCCTCATCAAGTGGTATTAAAGCAGGTTTTCTTGAGTGTGTAAACAGATCATCAAACATAAGGCAATTTGCACCAGGACTTGTGGTTGTGGGTTTCTATGAAAAGTGATCAAAATGCCTTCGTGAAGAAACCGTGGTGGTGGAATAAATGTTATTGTACCATAAGAGGGGTTTAGAGCCCTACAAAGACAAGTTCAATCATTGCAAGAGGAGTTGTGTTGAGGGTTTGAGCAAAAAAGAGGAGATGAAAGTGAAGATGAAGTTGAAAATGAGGAACAGTTCGAAGAAGAACAAGATGTAGTAGATCCAGAGTAAGTCAAATTATTTAAGGCAATCTCCAAGATTAGGAAAAGGACAAAGATCGATGTTTCTATATTTTCTGGAAATCTTAACCCAGAAGAGTTGATTGATTAGATCAACGATATGGAGTACTTTGAGTATGAGGAGGTGGAAGATCCTGAGAGGGTTAAATTTGCAAAGACCAAGCTAAAGGTTCATGTGAATATTTGGTCGAAAGAGGTACAACTAGAAATAAATCAAAGAGGAAAAGAGAAAATAACTAGATTGGACCGGATGGTAGAAAAATTAAAAAGATAGTTCATTCACGTGGACTATGAGCTAGATTTGTTGAAGAAGATACAAGGGTTGAAACAAGCAAGAAAATATGTCAAGGAACATACAGATGAATTCTACTGTGTCTTGATTAGAACATGACATTATAAGGCCAACAAGGAAAAAGTTTCTCATTATATAAATGGGTTGAAGCTGAGTATTCAAGAAGAGTTGGGTGTAGTAAGAATGTCTACCATTGAAGATGCATATCAGTTTGCTTTGAAGGTAGAAGAAAAGTTGAATACAAGGTTTGAAAGCAAGCAAAGAGGTGGGGGTCATGGTGGAAATACTAGTGGATGGTCATATGGAGGTTGAAATGAAGATCAAAAGAAGGGTGAAGGATTCAATAGCAGCCAGAAATAGAAAGGAGATAACACCTACCATCCTCATGATCAAAATAATGGAGACCAAAGAGGAAGAGGAAGATTTGGATGAGGACCGGGAAGAGGAGGCTTTTATGGAACTTGTTTCCAGTGCGGAGGACATAGAGCCTATGAGTGTCCTCAACATCAAGGAAGGACAAATAGAAGACCTGAGGGTATTGCACAAGTTGTACATGTATATGAAGATGTTGAGTCTTCACACATTTTGAGGATGCAAAAAGAGGAGAGATTCTTGTTACTAGAAGAGCCTTGTTGAATGAGGAGAAAGAACCAACTCAAAGGAAGAAATTGTTCCACACCAGATATAAGTGTGAAGGTAAAGTTTGCAATGTTATTATTTATGGAGGTAGTACTAATATCCTTGTTTCAGCAGAGATGGTTAGTAAGATGCAATTGGAGAAGAAGGTATTTGAATCCATATCGGATTGCTTGGTTGTAGGACCATAAAGCTCTGGTAAATGAACAATGTCTGGTAAAGTTCAAGATTGGAAATTACCATGATGAGGTATTGTGTGATACTATGCCTATGGATGTTTATCATATGTTGTTAGGTAGACCGTGGTAGTTTGATCGGCGAGCGGTGCATGATGGACATGTTCACACCTATTCCTTGACAAAGGATGGTGTTCGTCATAAGTTGAAACCCCTAAGGGAGGCAGAAGAAAAGGTATGCAGTAATGCAATGATTTTTTTGGTTGATGGAATAAAGTTCCTAGAAGGTATGAGGCATGAGCATATGTGTTTTGTATTGATCCATAGAGTTAATAAAGAAGATAATAATAAGGTACCTGTAGAGGTTTCAAATTTGTTGAACGAGTTTCAAAATATTGTTTCTGATAATGTACCTGAAGGTTTGCCTCTAGTAAGAAGTATTAGTCATCAAATGGAAATGATTCTTGGAGTCAGTTTTCCGAATAAGGCAGCTCATTTTATGACTCTAATAGAGAGTGAAGATTTGAATAGACAAGTGCAAGAGTTTTTGCGGAATGGATTGATCAAAGAGAGTTTGAGTCCATGTGTAGTACCTACAGTACTAGCATCAAAGAAGGATGGGGAATGTTGGATGTATATAGATTCTAGAGCCATCAACAAGATCACCATCAAGTATAGATTTCCCTTGCTAAGAATGGATGACATTACATATTTTTTGAGTGGATATGAGTACTTCACGAAGATAGATTTGAATAGTGGATATCACTAGATCTGAACTAGAGAAGGAGATGAATGGAAGACATCCTTCAAAACCAAGGAGGACTTGTACAAGTGGTTATTTATGCCTTTTGGGCTAACCAATGTACCGAAAACATTTATGTGGCTTATGAATGAGGTATTGAAAGATTTTTTAGGAAAATTTGTTATTGTTTATTTGGATGATATTTTGATTTTCAATAAGACATTGGAGGAGCACCTGATGTATATTGAAAGAGGTTTTGAGAAGCTACGAGAGGAGAAGTTGTTGATTAATTTGAAGAAATATAGTTTTGTGAAGAGAGAGTTGGTGTATCTGGGATTTTTTGTCTTAGTAGAGGGTCTTAAAATTGATCCAGAAAAGGTGAGAGCTATCATCAAATGGCCTACCCTGAGGAGTGTTACAGAGGTAAGGTCATTTCATGGTCTAGCAAGTTTTTACATAAATTTTATTAAGAAATTCAGTAGTATTTGTGCACCTCTAATTGAAGCAATGAGAGGGGATAGAAAGGATTTTGAATGGATTGTAGGAGCAACAAAGATTTTTGATATGTTGAAGAAGAAAGTCACAGAGCAACCTATTTTGGCGATTCCAAATTTCAATAAGGTCTTTTAGGTAGATTGTGATGCTAGTGGCACTACCATAGGAGATTTTTTGAGTCAAGAAGGTAATCCCATTGCCTATTTTAGTAAGAAGTTGAATGATGCTAAGAAGAAATATTTTGTCTATGATCAAGAGTTTTATTCTATAGTTCAGGATTTGAAGAAATGGAGACACTATTTTTTTCCAAAAGAATTTTTTTTATATACTAATCACCAAGCTTTGCAGTATCTCAATATTCAAGGAAAGTTAAATCAAAGGCACTTAAAATGGGTTGATTTTTTACAAATTTATACTTTTTTTAAGCATAAGAGTGGAAGGTCAAATAGAGTTGTAGATGCCTTGAGTAGAAGGAATTTTTTTTTGATAGAGATGAATATAGAGGTTGTTGGGTTCAATGAACTCAAGAGTTTGTATCCTGAAGATCCATACTTTGTAGAAGCTTGGAAGGCTTGTTTAGAACCTATTATATTGGATAGGACAAAATGGTTGGATTTCCTAATCCAAGATGGGGTGTTATTTAGAGGGAGTCAATTGTGCATTTCAAAGAGTTCTATAAGAGAGAATCTAATCAAGGAGAAGCATGGTGGAGGATTGGTTGGACATTTTAGTCGACATAAGACCATTTTTTCTTGTTAGTGAGAATTATTATTGGCCATAGTTACAACAAGATGTGAGGATGTTTGTAGAAAGTTGCAGAGCATGTTAGATGGTGAAAGGAACAAGTTAGAATACTAGATTGTATTAGCCATTACCTATACCTGAGAGGCCATGGGAGGACATTAACATGAATTTTGTTCTTGGCTTGCCAAGGACACGGAGAGGGCATGATTCCATATTTGTGGTGGTGGATAGATTTTTCAAATATGGCACATTTCATTCTATGTCATAATACTAGTGATGTTCATATTGTAGAGTTGTTTTTCAGAGAGGTGGTGAGACTACATGGTCTACTGAAGAGTATAGTTTCAGATAGAGATACCAAATTTGTTGGTTATTTCTGGAGGACATTATGGAAGAAGTTGAAGATAGATCTGAAGTTCAGTTCTACACACCATCCACAAACAAATGGACAAAAAAAGGTTGTGAATAGGATTTTGGGTAACCTATTGAGATGTTTAGTAGGAGACAAACCCAAGGGATGGGATTTGATTTTACCACAGGCAAAATTTGCTAACAATTTTTCCAATAGGAGTACTAGTAAGTCACCATTCTAGATTGTGTATGGGAGTAGTCCAAGAACTACTTCTTAACTAAGATGGATTAAGGGGAGAAAAGTAGTTCTGAAGCTAAAGATTTTGCTGAGCACCTAAAGGATTTGCATGAAGAGGTGAAGAAACATAGCAATAAGATGAACTCACAATATAAGGCTAAGGCAAATAAAAAAGGAGGTATAAAGAGTTCGAATTGGGAGATGAATTCATGCTTCATTTTTGAAAGGAGAGGTTTCCATTTGGTACATACAATAAGTTAAAGATGAAGAAATTTGGGTCATGCAAGATCTTGAAGAAGCATGATTCGGGAAATTCTTATGAGGTAGAGTTTCCTAGTGGAATAAACATTTCTCTTGTGTTCAACATTGTTGATTTGACAGAGTATCATGAAGGTGATATAGAGGATGGGACGATAAAAGAATAGTGGAAAATTCTAGCACCTACTTCAAACAAGGAAGAGATAGAAGAAATCTTGGATAGCTGTGTGGGAAGAAGTACAAGAAATAGTCAGTATGGAGAATATCTAGTTAAATGGAAAGGAAGGCCTGTTGAAGATTCATCATGGTTGTCTAAGGCTAAGGTTAACCATATTAGTTTCCCTCTAACTCTTGAGAAGTGACAAGGTCACTTTTCAAATTACCCTGGGTGTTTGATGTAGGAGCACCCAGTGGTGTAGGGCAATCTTGCATCACCCAAAAAAAAAAATTCCTTATTTTTCTTTAATTGTTTTGAGCCCCATGATGGCACTTAAGGGGTGTAAGATAGTCAAAAGTCAGAAAAGGTGAAAAATAGTCACTTACTATTTTTAGTAAGTCAACCTAAACAGGCTTGTATGGACCTAAAAATTTATCCCAAGGAGCAAAATTGAAAAAAAAATTCTAGTGGCGGAAGAATTGCCTCAATACCCTATATGGTTTGGGAGATATCAAAGTTTTTTGTCTCGAGAAATTTCTCCAATTCAGCTTCAAATTCAAATTTGAAAACCTTAGGAGCCCTAAAACAACTCAAAAAGTGGGTGAAATGATCTTTGATGGTTTTGGCATTGTATATTTCTTCAAGAGCTTTCCCATGATATATTATAATAGCAAATCGGACACCAAGATCAAAAGTTATAGCCTCGAGAAGTTGGCCCACTAAAAGTGAATTTCATTAAAATATCTTCCTAGGCAAGAAATCAAATGGTAGGACTTTTGGTGCCACAACAAAAGGGAAAGTTACAATTTCTAGAACATTATAGGGCGGTTATTGGGTAAAATAAAAGGGTCAAGTGGGGGTTGTAGTGGGTGGCTCCATTAGTGCAGATTGTGGCTCTGAATAATAGTTTTTCTTTTAGATTTGATTTTGTTGTAATGAATCAAGCCCATGCGGTTGTAGCATTGTAAGTTCTTAATATGTAATTTTATTTTTTGAAAATAATTGAAAGTGAGTTATTTTTTGTCTCGCATCTTTTGTGTTGATATCTTTTGTTGTTTTTTGTGTGGGTTTCGAGCAGTGTATCCCTCATCAAGATCTACCTTCTACAATAATGAATAGATCATTTTGACCTAGAGGATGAATACCACCATTCCATTCACAAGGAAGAGGTAATATTTATAACACTTGAGGATTTCCTATTTTCTATCCAAAAAATGAATTGGACTATGAAGATATATTAGAATCTCCTACTCTTCTTTTTGAAAAGGATTTTGAATTGAAAGAATATAATTTAACAAAAATAAACATGAAAGAATGCAAGAAAAAGAATTAAATAAAATCCTTGAAGATTGCAATTTTATAACTTCTATTTATGATGATATTCTTGAAAGTTCTTGTAGTGTCATAAAATTGCACCCCTTGCAATTTCACCTACACTTTTTTATCTGCTTTAGTGTCCACTCCCCTAGCATTTGTGTAGACTCATTTCAGCCCTTGCATCATTATTTTTCCCTCTCAAGATGCTCAAGACCCCTTTTCAGCAGCTACCTTTGTGTGTCATCTTTGTGTCAAACATTGTGCCTTCCTCATTCCTACCATTTTAAAGTATTTTTTGTCTAGACACTAGCACATCGCATGGATGTCTATGAACCACACTAGAATCCCATTTTGATATTCAAACAACCATTTTTCAGGTGCCTTGCCACTTGTCACTTACCTTTTTTGGTGGTAATGGCCCAAGATGCTTTGTAATGGCTTGAGAACCTTCTTTTCCCTCCTATTCAATTTAAAATATGGCTTTCCAATTCATTTGGTCTTCTTGATCTCTCTTGGTCTATCCTCTCCTATCTTGGGAATTCTCTTGTCTTTCTCTCTTTCTCTCTTTCTTGATACAACACTCTAAAGTTGTAACAATGCTCTCTACTACTCTCTTGGCTCTCACAGTTCTCTCTCTCTCTCTGGCTTCATCAAGCCTTGTAAGTGATATCTATCTTGTGTCTCGTGTCTTTGATCATCTTTGGATTTCTCACATCCCTTGTCTATGAACTTTATTATTGTGTCTATTATCTTGTCTCTTTGTTTTCTTTTTTATTTTTCTTTTCTATCTATCTATTTGGTTGTTCGTGGAGGTGGGAATACCAAAATAGGGGTTTGATTGAGGAAAGCCCCTAAACAGCCCCAACAATTTCCCTCGATCTTATGTGTGTAGGTATTGAAGATATTTATTTGTTAGAGGCTTTATTGTTTGGTCTATTGTGAGTGCCTTCTTTCTTTATCCTCTTTAGTTTTATCATTTTTATTTCATTTAGTTTGCTTTATTCTAGTTTTGTTACTTTCTATTATTTTCCCGCATTCTTAAGAGTTCTTAGCAGTCAGAGTAGAAAACTGAGAATATCTTAGAAAAGAACTTAGTGGCTACTTCTAAGTTAGTTTTTCCAAAAGACCTTTTTGACCTACTCTTTTTTATTTTGGAACTCTCACCATTTTACTCCCTCACTTGAGCTCTGTTCCTTTTCAACTTATTAGGTAGTCTGAGGTATTTGAGGACTAATTGCTCCTTGAAGACTCTTGTTTGTCTCGAGACTCAAGGGTATAAAATCTCCTCCTCAACATTTTAGTGAACCCAACGTGAACACTCCTTCCAAAAAAAAAGGACAAATCAAAGATATTCCCTTCTAAGAAAAAAAAAATTGAGTGCTACCCCGAACCCCATTCCATGCTATCAATAGCGATATACATAGGCCTTTGGCTGGCTTGTCTATATCTCTATTTCAAAATGTATTGTCTATCATTCTTCCTTCTATCTCTTTCTAGCTTTATTAAGAATCTTCAAGAAGTTCTCTTACAAGCGTGTGAAAGTGAGTTCTTCTCTCCTTTCTTACTATTATTTGTTGATCCCTCTCCTGAAATTCCTTGTAAGGATATTTTAGTGCAAGAGGAGGACATCATTAATAATTTTCTTAATGTTACTCTACCTTTTCTTCATTCCAATGCACTCTCTTCTAGAGACGATGTATTGGTGAATGATGAAACTCCTCTCACATTGGATTCTCCAAGGATAGATGTTGAGCATATTTCTTCAAATAATTCCTCCATTAGTCGTGATGCATATGTAAATGTTTTTCGTAGTCTTTGCCACCCCTTAAAGGCCTAAGAGATTGGTCATTTATGTGACTCCGACTAGTCCTTCTCCTAAAAGAATTTGTTCCATTTTTGTTGTTTCATTTAATAGTGAGGCTCCCTCTTATAGAGTGGTAGCCCATACTTATAATACTAGAAGGAATAAAGTAAATGTAGATCAATCTATTTCTTTACCACCTTCTCAACCAAGTCTTCCTTCAGCACCTAAACCCACAACTAAATAACCTGGTGATTACAATCTTGTCGAGCAACTCTATGTTACTCCAGCTAAGATCTCACTATGGGACTTGCTTCAATTTGTACTAGTTTATCAAGGTATGCTTCAAAAATCCTTCTAAAAGCTTCTCTTGCCTTCTTCTTCTAGGATAGTGGATGTTAGTGCATTGATAGCTCACTTTCGTGCAAATTCTCTGAATATTACGTTATATCTACAAGAAATCTCATCCTCGAAGGTATAGAAGCAATCAGATCCTCTAATGATTATAGTCAACATTAATAATATTGATATTAGATGTACTCTTGTTGACACTGGTTTGGTGCTCAACGTATGTAGTATTGACTTATTACCTAAAACTAAAATTGATTCAACTTCTCTTGTTTCTTCTTCTTTGTACAATTGTGGATTCGATAATATCAATTAACAAGCCTTAGTCATGATAATCTTGCCTTTAAGGTTGGTACTTGTTACCGTACCCACCTGGTGTATGCTATGTCAATAAAATTTCCATATAATCTTTTTCTTGGTAGACCATGGATTCATTCTTTGGGAGTGGTTACCTCTACATCATTCTATAAAATTTGTTGCTAATAATGTGGTGATTACAATCAAGGTTGACCTTGATGTCATACACTTATGTGAGATGGCAGTTATTGGTCAACCTTTGTTTGCACCTGCTCTTAAAAATCTTATCCCTTGAATATCTTCCAATGTGTTGACATCTACTCTAGCAATACCTGTTACAAAGGATGCTCTTGAGATAGATGTCTCTAAAGAGGATCCTTCTAAATCCAGAAATCTTGAGTCTACTCCTACTTCTTCTCAAGAAAATGCATGTCTTGGTGATGATTGGGGTTCCTTAGACTTTACATCATCCTTCATTGGGAAATATAAAGTCAACCTGATCCACTTAGACCTCCCGAAAATATCATTTACACCCATTGTCAAAGATGATTATTCTTTTGTATCACGAGATAATTTGAACAACAATTGTAATATCCTTAATGTTGATCCTCCCACTTTTGAGGAGTTGCAATCACGTTATGGATTTGGATTTAATATTATTTCTAAGAATGGGTACAAAGGAAATGGTCTAGGGTGTATGGAACAAGGAGTTAAAGTCCCTTTGGAACCGACACCTCGCCGCTCTTTTTAAAGGGATTTGGTTACAAGCCTTCTCATTTGTCTCCATCCTCTCCTTCGTCATCTTCTATCTTCATGTCTTCTTGTGAGTAGTCAAACTTTTCTCCACAAGAGAAAGGATTACTTCATGCTCCTCATTCTTTATCTGAGCAAGATCATATTTTATTGAGGCTTCTCAAATCCCACTTAATTACTCTTCCTCCTCTTACACATAAGAAATTCCATAAAAATGATAAAGAAAAACATTGTTTTTGTGCATACCATCACGTTCTTGGGCATTCCACCAATGAATGTCTAGCCTTAAAGGATAAAATTCAACAACTTTGTGATTCTGGTGTCATCACTCTTTTGTTAGTTGATGCATCTATCTCTTCTTTGCATGACCAGTGATATTGAGGTCTACCTCTATCATATTCATTCTAAGCATCTTCTCATGAGGTTCTTACACCTCCCTTCTATTATTTTGTTTCCCACTATGTGGCACTCATATCTTTCCCTGCTCATTGCCATTCATGATCATACACTATTGTGTGCAACCATACTTTCTCTATGGTAGTGACACAATAGTATCTAGCATGGTTATCCTCTCCTATACGTTGGGGGATGAGCTAACTCATTCTAGAGGTGTGTTCCCTTGTTGAGGACGCCCTCTCATTTCGATGTCTTGATTTCATTGTCTCTACTTGTATTTTCCTTGATGTCATGGTTTCTACGTGTTTTCCCTCATGTGTGTGTGACAATATACCACGAATACATCTCACCATGTATCTTGTGCCACAACATCTCTTGTCTTTCTTTTCTCTCCTTAGAATGATGTGCTCCTTTGTGTAGCACACATCATTCTAAGGGGGGCCTATCATACCTACTTACTTTTCAAATAGGAGTATTTTTTTAAAAGAATTCCTTGATGAAAGATCTTTCAAAAGGATTCCTTGATGACATAATCACTTCCAAAAAATTCCTTGGTGTCTTGATGTCTTATGAAAAGGATTCCCTGATGAAGGAACCCCTTTGTGAAATTTTATTTGAAAAGAAATCTTTGGTGTCTTATAACTTTTTTCTTATCTCTGATATTTGACATCCTTGTGTCTTTATGTCTAGATGTCTTATATCTTGGTGTCTAGCTTGGGGGTAGCCTGACTAGACCTGTCTTAAATTTTATATTTGACATCCTTGTGTCTTGTTGTGTGGATGTCTTATATCTTGGCGTCTAGCTTGGGGACAACCTAACTAGACCTATCTTATATCAGATATTTGACATCCTTGTGTCTTGGTGTCTGGATATCTTATATCTTGGTGTCTATCTTGGGGCTAGCCTGACTAGATCTGTCATTTTTGTGATTTTCCTACAATGCAGTATGCAATATCCACAAGCCTACATGCTTTTCATATGGACTCTAGCCATGCTATCCATACCTATCAATGATTCCTTATATCTTATCAGATTTTTTCTTATTGTGTCTAACTAATTTTATTTATTTATTTTTCACTTTTTTTCCCAACTTGTTTATCTACAACAAACATGTTTGTGGTGAATTTGTAGTCAGCTCCATAGGATGCATGTTTCCTCTTCTTGTCCTAGCTCAACCTTACAATTATATATACTGGATCGAAGACCTGAATCTTCTTCATCCTATGTATATTCTCTATCTTTTTTTCTCTTTGACATTGGTTGTTTCCCTATCTTCTGGATAAATTCTTCTCTTGAAGAAATCAATCCTTACATTCTTCTCTCCATTTAAGAATTATTGTATGTATTATTTCTTAATTTGTTGACGATGTCTCGTACTAATACAACCTTCTACATCAAGGTATCTTTCACTTTGCTAACTCAAATATTGTTAGTTTTTTTGTCATGTTCTCTTGACCAAAGGATGACAATGTGACGTATAGATGGTAGTGTGGTTTGGTGGCATCCCAATGGCACACTGGCACAAGACAAACAAACTAACAATCTTGTTATTCTGAGGTAGTCTCAGACCATTTTCTCCTTGAAGACTCTTGCTTGTCTTGAGACTTGAGGGTAGCAAATCTCCTCCTCTATACTTCTTAAAAGAATAAAGGTGTAAATATTATGAAAATTAAAGAAAAAGAAGATTTCTTAGTTGAGTATAAATATCCAAATCCTACCAAAGTAAGACTTATCAATACTAGTCTACTAGAACTAGATCCCAAAATAGAATTATAGCTTCTCTTATTAATGACATAAATGGTAAACATTATGATTCTCAAGTAGACACTGGTGCTTCTTTATCATTCTATAAAACTCATGTAGTTCAAGATAGGGAACATATTGAAAAAAAGAATACATACAAAAATCTTATATTTACATGGAAAATTCTTTACCTATGATAAATATAAACATCAAGAAAAGATCAAGTATAGAAGAAAAATATTTCAAATGTGATTTCTTTGAATTCAATAAAATTCCAATAGATATATTGCTTATAAGCAACTTTATTGATAGATATTCTCCATATGGAAGCACAAATA
This sequence comes from Sequoia sempervirens, assembly GCA_007258455.2. Taxonomy (NCBI): domain Eukaryota; kingdom Viridiplantae; phylum Streptophyta; class Pinopsida; order Cupressales; family Cupressaceae; genus Sequoia; species Sequoia sempervirens. The sequence goes on along the minus strand of VDFB02000009.1, from coordinate 36,012,746 downwards.
AAAAAAATTATTCACACTTAATGGAGAAAGAATCACAACAAATAGAATAAATTATGCTTTTGAAATATATCCATCTATAATGGTATTCCAAATTGAATCACTTGTAGGATTAAAAGAAGAAATTAAAAAGGAACTATGTTATGAAGATCCGCATAAATTTTGGAGTAAAAAAATTCCTATTGTGGAGATAAAACTAGTTTAAGGAAAATAGATGAAAATGGGGAAGAAAATTCTTATTCAAGCTTCAAATTATCCAAATATGGAGAAATTTGTAAGAGAACTTGAAGAAAGAAAGTATATTTCTCCATCAAATTCTTCTTTCTATTGTTATGCTTTTATGGTCAACAAACATTCAAAACAAAAATGAGGAAAAAACGTTAGTTATCAATTAAAAACCTTTAAATAAAATTACATAACCTTTTCCCTATCCTATTCTTGATAAAAACTTATTTATTACAAAATGTTTTCAAAGAAAAATACTTCTCACAATTTAATTTCAAGTCAAGGTTTTACTAGTTTCACATCACGGAAGCATACAAACATAAAACATATTTTAGTTGTCCTTTTAGGCATTTTGAGTGGAATGTTATGTTGTTTGGACTAATGAATGCTCTTTCTTACTTTCAAGAGTACATGGACTAGGTATTCAAAGGTACACCATATTTTCTTTGTGTATATATATATATGATATATTAATCTTTATTTCTACCTTAGATGATCATTTGAATCATCTCAGAAAAAATAATGATATTGTAAGAAAATGTTGGAATTATATTATCTATAAATAAAATATAATGGTGTACTAGTACCTGTGTTTTTTTAGGAATGATTGTAAATAATGGAATTCTTGAAGTATAGGCTCATATAAAAGAAAATTCATTGGCTTTTGAATATCCATTTGATAGAAAAATGATCCAATCTTTCTTAGGTATTTTAAATTATGTAAATAATTTATACCCAAATTTTGGTATAGACTGTGAATCTCTTCAACAACTCCTTAAGGAAAACAAGTTCTTTTGGAAAGAAGAACATACAGCAGCAGTTGAAAAGATCAAAAAGAAAATTAGTAATCTTCTTGCACTACATGTGCCAACAATAAAAGAATTTATGCTCTACATAGATGCCTCTAATTATGCATGGGGAAGTGTTCTCTATTTTGTTAAAGAAGGGAAATAATTTGTAGTTGAGTATGCTAGTGGATTGTTTATTGAAGGAGCTATAAAATGGATTTCATCTAATAAAGAGATATGGAGAAAATAAATACCTAAAAAAAATCTCTAAAATGCATGCATCTAAATCATTTTATTATAAAAATTGATTGTACTAGATTCTTAACATTCAAAGAAAAGGATCATGGTCTCAAGGATGGAAGAGGTAAGTATGTGAGATGGTAGGACTATTTTAACTAGTTTAATTATACAACAAATCATATTCCAAGGAAATACAATATTGTTTTTGATTAGTTAAGCAGATAATTTTTCATTAAAATGATGCAAATACCTAAAAATCCTCCTATATGATTTAATTGTTTATGAAAAATTAATGTTAATTTTAACTTCATCCAAAGACATGTCCAAATACAGATATTAATACTTGGTATAAATGAAAGGTACAGTCATTATTCAAAAGTTGTTGGTTGACAATTAGAAAATATAGGTTGCATCACACCACCACATGTAGTAGGGAATCAAGGATAATTTTTTGTATTATGAATTAACATAGATCTATCATACCTAAGACTCATTAATCTTATAATAATACCAAACTTTGGGTGGATAATTTCAATTCAAGAAATATTATCATATCAATTGTATAAGTTAATCAAATATGCAACACCTCCATCCCTCCATCTAGATAAATATTTTTCATCAAACTTAGTAGTGGCAACTATCACTCACTGAAAAACTTAGTTGGGAATCTTATTTCACAATCGACCTCAGGTGAAATGATGATAATACAAATTGGAATTGACAACATCATTTCAATATCACTACTTTATGGAGACCCACTGATGTCGAAGATATATTTGATGAAGATAGTTGAATATTTTGACAATCTTATTGCCAATACCATTTCACAAATATGGGACAAATGGATCTCCCTCACTAGTATTTGTATGCAACCTAAAATGGTCACCTAGACTTTGGGCCCCATTTATTTAATTTGTCAACATCAACTTTCTGAATCAATGATTGTCGCATTTTCAAATCAAATTTCTTAATCAATTCATAACTATTTCAAATGTTTCAATTTTCCCTAAGTTTGAATGCTTCATTAATTTTATTTAATCAAAGAAATAAATCCCTTTTAATAAATAAAATAATGTTATTTAATTGAAGTTAATATACTTAAATAAAATGATGCTATTTAATTAAATCTATTTTTAATTAAATTATTTTATTTTATTTTATTAATATTCATTTCTAAATTACATAATCTTATTTTATTTTATTAAAGAGATAATATCTTAAATTAAATAAAATAAATGAAATATCCTCTCAAGAATATCCTGTGATGAAAAAAAGGAAACAAATCGTTAAAAGGGAAATAAACTAAAAAAAGAATTCCAATCAAGATTTGTTTCTATTTTTCTATTTATCCCACATTGCTTCTAATTTGCCTTCAATTCCACTTTTTGCCTATAAAATGAGCCCTCTCATTCTCATTTCAAAAATCACGAATTTTTACATCAGACTTATGCTACAAATCTTGAATTTTATCATTTGAGATTACACATTAGTTTGATTTTATAAGCATCTTAGTTTTAGAGCATATAGTTTAATATTACATTTTAGCTTAATCTTCATAGTAGATTAATTTGCAAAGTAATTCATTTATGGCATTGCATGTAGATCAATTTCATTTCAATAAATTAGTTTTGTTTATTGCATTTTCAATCATTTACATTAGTTTTCATTGTTGCATTGCAAGAACAGGATTCATGGAGATTGGCATTCTTGCTTCTCCTCTTTGAATCTTCGTTTTGAGAAGTATTTGGGTAACTGGGTCAATCTGAGGGCCACAATATCAATCCCTGCTCTTCTCGGATAGAGAGCTGTGAATTGATTTGCAAGGACTCATTATTGAGTATCCTTGCATGCAAGGATTCACAGAAGTATAACATATTTTCAGTTATACAGTATTAATTCTCATAATCTTTTCAATAAAAAAAATATCAAGGCCTTGTTACTCACTCTACTTGAGGATGAAAATATCATTAAGCAATTTTTCAAGTTTCTTGACATTTTTTTCTTAGCATTTAGGTCAATCATTCAATGGAGTAAAAATTAGTATTATAGACAATTGTTCTCTTTATTTTCAACTTGGCATTCATTCCTTTAGATAGAATCATATGATTAGTGAGAGATCTTCAAATTCTTCAAGATTCTCCTTTCCTTTCAAGCTAGCCATTCTATATTGTGGTCATATGTTATTCTTAGAGTGGAAAAGAATCTAACATACTATATTACTAGGCCACTTTTACTAGCTAGTAAATTTTGGATATGCTCCAAGATTCTTATAGCTAAACATATATATTACTCTAACCTAATTGATTCCTTATAATTCTTCATACTACAAGATTAAATTTTTTTTGGGATTTCCTTTGGGCCAATTCAAATTGCAATAAAGGCTTTGACAAAGTGGCTTGGAATATTTTTTGTAGACACCAAGGCTATTGGAGAATGTCAAGATCTAAAATAATGAAACAATCTTCCACAAGTGAAAAAAATATGAGAACAATAGGATATATATCAGTATACAAATGAGAGTGTGTAAATACAATGAGAAACCTTGCATATATAGGAAAGGTAGATGAGGTGAGAAGGTAGGAGGTAATGAATAACTACCCCTCCAAATGTGTAACACTTGTGAGCTCACTTGAAAAGTGTGTAAGAAAGTGTAAAGTGTGCATGCAGTAGGTGTCTCAAGTGAGGAGGACACATGTATCAATGCTATGAGGTGAGAAAAAATCATAAGAAACCTAAGTAAACTTTAGTTATGAGTGTGAATAGATCAATAATAGAAAGGTGATATCCTAGCCAGATGGATAAAGAAACTATTTACATTAACACCCCCCTCGCTTGAGTGCAACTTATGGAGTAATGTATGCATTATGATGAGTCTTACGTACTAGGCCATGTTAGGTGTTCATACAAATTTATCATAAAATGGTGTAAAGGAGAAAAACCCATTGGGAAATAAAAACCCCTCTCCAAAAGAGAAATGATGCAATGAAATAGAATTTACAAGTGAATAAGATAGAAGGAATCATGATGACCCTCCAAAGACTAATTTTATCACATAAGTATAAGAAATTTTTCCCTCATAGGAGAGAAAAAGAGAGACTATGAATTCCCCCATAAGATCATAAAGCATGTAGTATTGAATGATGCTCAAAGAAGAATACAAAATGTGATCCCTAAATGTCAAACAACATTCCTTTCTTGTAGAAGAAAATGAACTAGAAATAGGTGCATGAAATCTTCCCATGTGAGAAGAAAAGTCTTTGAATGATGCACAAGATCCAAAGACAATGGTGAAATATCTAAAAGTTGTTCAAATGATCCATGTGAAGGTTGATGTAGAACAAAAACCAAAGATTTAGATGGGTTGACAAAAATGTTGATGTGGTTATCATCAAAGGTTCCTACCAACTCTATAAAATGAGATTCACTAAAAAAAATTGGCATGTCTTGTAGGTAATCATCCCAATCAACTATAGTGGAAACACAACTATGAATATCTTGTTGCCCTGAATCATGAGAAACTAATTGTGTAGGAACAATCAATACTGAAGAAGCAGAATGTGAAGGAGATGTGATATTAAAGTGTAAGGTGAAGGAACCAATGAGGAGGATAGAACTCCAATGTTCAAATAACCAAATTGTATCTCCTTATGCATGTTGAAGGTGTTGCAAGTATGAAGGTGTTTTCATTGATGTCAACAAGAAGTCTACTGACTGGTGTTGTCATTGATGTCAACTATATGTTGAGGAAGTTCATTGCATAATGAAGATGTAGAGGATATTGAGAAAATTGTGAAAAATAGGTTGTTGCAGGTTGTGCATGTGTAGTTGAGATATTGAGGAATTTTTGTGAGTAAATGGATCTATATTTATGTTGTAGTGTTTGAAGATGAGTTGAAATGAAGTAATGAGTTGAGATGATGTCACTGGTACTTGGTCTCCAAGTTCTTTTGAGAAAACTTGATAAATAGAGTAAATAGTATTGTGCAAGTGTTCAAAATGTGCTCCATGTCTCTTCTATGTCGATGTTATGGATGTGTGGATCTAATATTTTTTCAATGTTGTTATAGGTTGCTATATTCAGAACTTGGGTTTCTAGATTATTGTATAGATTGAGATATTTTCACCAATGTGTGAACCAATTTTTTAGTGATGTTTCTTGTGGCCTCAAAGAAATGTATTTTCTTCGTATTTCTCCACTGTCTGGCTTCAGGTTGTGTGGATTTGGGAAGTTTCTTATAATTCTTGTATCTTTCATATTTCAAGGTGTCACTTGATTTGGTACAGTACACTATGTGTTTCATGTGTCAATGTGTGAATAAGGTTTAGTGAATGTTTTCGGATGAAGTATTTGTATGTTGCAAGCTTGGATGAATTTTTTGATGAATCTCAGGTAGTTCAAAGATTATTCTAGATTTTGTTCAAGTGAATATTGTTTTTTGGAATTTTTGGATTGATTTAAGGAAGCGTGTACTTGATGTTTATGGTGTTTAGCATGGGTATTGGCTGACCTTGTGTTAACACTACATGCAAGGCTTGTGAAAGCATGTTGAGATGTGTTGGGATCTATTTAGGTCATAATTAAGGATTTATTTGGGTCGCCTTCATTCCTATCCACTATGGGAATGTTTTGGTGTCGACCTAATTTGAATTTATAAGTAAAACAAATAGTTGCCAACCTTGGAGAAAGTTTTTGAGGTTAAGGTTGATATAAATAAGTATGGTGTTGATTTGAGATGAAAGAGAGAAAAAAGATAGATGCGAGATCAATGTGAGTGATGTGTGTGATGAAAATTTGAGCAGAGCAGTGCGAATTTTGAGTGTTTGGATTCCTAAAGGCAGTGAGCTGGAGGTGTTCGAAATATTTCATGCAAGGTTGCAAAAGTGTTGGAGCAATTGTGGTGGACTACTTGTTGCACTGAGAATTTTTTCTCTGTGTAACATTTCTCTTCTATATTCTTGTATTCTTTCTATGGTTGTGAGACTTTTTGGACAATGTGTCCTATTCTAGAAGTGATCCCTTGTATCGGTTTTGAAATTACTTATATTGTGAGCTAATCATCATTGTGGTTTTTCCCTCATTGATTTTTTCATGTAAATATAGTGTTCTCTGGTGTATGGTCTTGTTATTTTAGTTTCAGTTATCTACATTTCATGTTTAGTCACATTAACAAAATAAGGTTTTAATGAATGCATGTGGATTTGATTACTGTTGAGGGTTTTGATGTTTTAATTTGCTACAACTGATTCACCCCCCCTTCTCAATTGTCTTGTTCATTCAACAGAAGGTATTAGTGTCATCTATACTCAAACCATCATCAAAGTCAATAGAACTAAAAGAAGGAAAGGAATACAATCTAGAATCATGATCATCATAAAATGTGGCAATGATGTCTCTAATCTAAAAATATATTATGGTCACGGAATGTGGTGTGAACTCAATTATTTTTCTTGTGCCACTATGTGAATCTGATAAGTGGGAAGGGTATTATATATAAGGAAGGTGCATAAAGTATATCATTGAATGTTCCTTCTCCAATTTCAATATATCCTTTTTTAAGAGCTGACATATAGGTTTTATTCACCATAAAGATTGGTGGGAATGAACAAGGCTCAAATGTGGAAAATAGTTCCCTAGATGCAACCATGTGGTGTGATACCCCAGAATCAAGAAGCCACTTTTTTGGTGTGTTGTTTTCATAAGAAATGAGTGTCATACCCTTTTTCTTATCTTTTTTAAATATGCAGATAATGTAGATGGATAAGAGGAAGAACCACCTATCTTGGATGTAGGAAACTAAATATGATGTTGTACAAGATGCCTCATTTCATCATTTTCATTTTTAAAGCATTGGTTTTCTTCATGCACTTGTTTCTTAAAATAAGCACATGTGTGCCTCTGCTTATAATTTTTCCCTTTTGATGAGAGAGGTAAATTAGATGGAGTCTCTGATTTTGGTCCCTTACCTTGATCCTTAGTTTGTTTCTTTCCCTTAGATTTGGAAGCCTTTTGGTCAATTTTGAAAAGAGAATGTGGCTTTGAAGATTGCATTGTACCCATTTGAATTATTTTTTCTTGCTCCTTTGTGAGAGAAATAATCAATTTTGAAAGAGATGGTATAGTGTAGCATGAGAAAGACTCTTGTGGCTAGAAATACAAAGCATAACTTTATCAAGTTGATAGAGATGATTTTTACACTGGTTTCATTCTTAGCACACAACAAAAAGCAAGTGATGGAGCTTAACTTTGCAGCAATATCCACCCACAAGAAGACTACAATGTTGATCTAAAATGGATTCAATGCCCACAAACTCATAGCTATAACCTTCCACAACAAAAAGAGAATAAAAAAGGACTGTAACAAATGCTTCCACCAAGTGGAGAAATGATGCCTCTTGGCTACAAGTTGTTAATGTGTGTATAAAATATGTGAGTGAAAAAGTAATACAACACAATCAATGAAACATTATATTAGAGAATTCAAATAACAATCTAATTGAATTGAAACAAACAAACTCTCTAAAGTCATCCCATTGTCCTCTATCTCCAAGGACTTTTCAAGTCATTATGGCTCTCAGATTGTTTGTATGCACATGACTTGTCAAATGACAACCTGAAGAATGAGATGTTGGAAATGCAATAAACCTTTCTACATGATTGATTACTAAAATGATATGTTGTAGATGATTGTCTAAATATTGTGATAATGCTATGATATTGATAATGGAAATGCTATGATGCAATTACAAAAATTAAGATGCAACTAATGCTAAAGCCATGATTGATTGAACTAAATGATACTACTATGCAAATGCTAAAATGCTCAATACTAATATGATGCTAAGATAACAATGCTAATGAAATTTCTGAAAAATGCACTTATGCTCAATTCTCTATATGAAATGTTGTAAATGAGGTTGCATTTATAGATTTCTCCAAGGCATCAGCTTATGTGGCAGGATTCAACGGTCTGGATTTGATCTAGAGAGATGGATGGTGGAGGATGAAGAGGTTAGAGAGAATCAAGGAGTGTGTTCCCTTTAGTAGAACAAATTGCCAAGTGTGAAGGAGAATCAAATGGAGGAGAAATCAAAGTGTCTCAAATTGGTTATAATTTGTTGGAGATAAATGCTAATTAAATATTAAGAATATTTAATTTCATGAGACACATGATGAGGTGGAAGATGAGAAGTTAGTAGAAATGTGACTAAATTCAAATTTAAAATTTGAATTTAATAAAAGGAAGTTAATTAGATAAAACAAACTAATTAAAGTTGTTTATTTAATTAAAACATGAAGTGATTTGGAATATGAAGAATTTAAGAAAGTGAACTATATAAATAAATTTGTCAATTTATTTATAAGTAGAAGAATTAAAGATCATTAATTAAATAACTTGTATTTAATTAATTTTCTCCAGACCAATTTTAGGTGTATACATTTTGCCCCTCTTTGAAGTGATGTGTTTGCGACACATTGCTTCAAAGAAAAATTTTCTGATGGTGTTGAAAAAAAATTCGATATGCCCCAGACGTTGATTTTTGAGTGATGATGTATATATGCCCCCTTGGGAGATAAATCGGGAAATTTTTGAATTTTTTGAAATTTTTGAATTTTTGAAATTTTTGAAATTTTCATGATTTTCTAATGAGTTTCAAATTTTATAATGTTGCAGCGATTTATCTCCCGAAAAATAATACTGAACCTGCCACTTTGATTAGTTGATTAATTGAGGCCCTAGTTTAAAAATAAAAACAATCTCACTTAAATCCCACTTAAAAAGGTAAAAAGATGTGAAAAGGAGCACATTTGATTCATTTACATTTTGGAGATTGAGTTGATTGAGCACTTGGAGAAAAATGGTGATCCCGTTCCAAACCCACCAATTCGAGCGAGTTCAATGTCACAACTGCCCGGTCGCGTATGGACCTCTGGTACGTACCCCGAGAAACTGCCATTTGAAATTTGAAATGTGTTTTCCTACGTTTTTTGATGTTTGGAATTTATGTTTTTGTGTTTTAGCGCATAGAGTACTCAATATAGCGCATTGATAGGTTTCTTTAGCGCATCGAGCGAAATAGCACATTTATGATAGATTTTAGCGCATAGAATGATTGTTTTGGCACATATGGTTTGTCAGCGCATTGAAGTCTTGTTTTAGCACGTTGATTTATTTTCTTAGCGCATACAAAGTTTTAGCGCATTGGTGATATGAAATAGCACATTGATAGAAAGTTGTAGCGCATCAAAAAATTTGGCGCATAGGTGTTGTAAAATGGCGCATTTGGTATTTGATATGGCACATCTAGGGTTTTAGCGCATACACACTCTATTTTAGCGCATACACACTCTATTTTAGGGCATAGATGGAATTTTCTAGCACATAGAAGCATTGTTTTAGCGCATTTACACCAGATTGATGAAATTTTGATTGTTCTCCTTGATTTTGATGTTTGATGATCATGTTAGCTGATGTTTTGATGATGTTTGATGGTGTTTGATGATTGAACTCATGATAGGTGAGGGTCAATGATAGGATAGATGATGATTGATCTCATGATAGGTGAGGGTCAATGATAGACACTCAACGAGATTTGATCGAAATCTCATTACAGCTAATTAGGTTGATTGATAGGTTGCTTGATAAGATGTTGGTTTACGATATGTTATGATTATAGGAGGGTTTTAGAGTTCTCTAATCTCGGGAGTGATTCCCGAAGACCTAGGACATGATTCCATAGCTAGTGCAGGATGATTTAGATTTGATTAGATGATGTGGGTTGACTTCTTTGATTGATATGCCCCAGTATATAATCAACAGGGGACTTTTGACTACTCTAGCTGAGAGGTGGAATAATGACCACAACACATTCCATTTAGCGACTGGTGAGATGATAGTTACGCTAGAGGATGTATATCGTATCTTGGGGATTCCTGTTGTTGGTGAGCTAGTGGCTTACGACCACATGGAGCAAGGAGGGACTGATGCATTGTGGAGGATTTTACATGATGACGAGATTAGCGGATATGAGATCCCATGGTGGGAGATGGTTGCATTATATCAGCCATTGCCATGTCTTCTTGTTGGATTCATTGGAGGTTTCCTATGTCCCGACCATAGGTCGAAGGGACTCTCAGTTGGGTGGGGTCGGATATTAGAGAGCATGATTACATAGGGGGTCAGATATTCCTGCGAATCTTGCATGTTGGCACACTTATATCACGATCTTCATCAAGTTGTTTATCTTGGAGTGGCTAGTTTATCAGCCGGAGTGACATTGTTGCAGATTTGGGCTTGGGATCACATAGTTGTCACTCAGCTAGTGGCAGATAGGGATCGTTTGATTGGTAGACCATATGCCTTTGGATGTATAGTTCTAGTTTTCCAACATAAGCTAGGAAAATTAGAGTACTGGAGACGAGTTCTAGAAGATTTGGAGATTGTGATATGGTGTCCATACTTGGATTGTGAGGATTGGCCAGATGATGAAATTGAGATGTTGTATGTGTTCTCTTCAAGATACTTGATTGGTCAGACACCATATGTGATCAAGAGATTCCTAGTTATGAGAGTGCTTCAGTAGTATGACAAAGCTTGGGTTATGCCCCAGGGAGTGGCATTGTATGCTCGGTGACAATAGGACATTCCAAAGTGGGGACCCTCCCTATCATATGATGCAGCCTATCAGGAGTACTTTGGATTACAGGAACGGATATGGGATTACCATCCCAATATTTTTGATGCATTGATGACAAATGATTATGCACAGTATTTCTTTACACATCCTTTCCTGAGGATATCTAGTCTAGAGGAGCTAGTACCAGCCATGGACGATGATGAGAGGGCAGCACCACATGCACCTAGACGAAGGAGAGATGGGGGAGATGGAGATGAGGAGGAGGGAGATGGTGGTGATGGAGGGGATGGTGGAGATGGAGGGGATGGAGATGGCGGAGATGGAGGTGATGGAGGTGGTGGGCCGGTATTTGATGTGAGAGTGGCTCGGAGGAGGAGATCCATGGTGTCTACAAGACCATAGTAGATTCAAATTCGTTTTCCCTCCCATCAACAGCAGGCTCAAATAGCTACTTTACAGGCACAGGTGTAGAATTTACAGGGACAGTTGACACAAGCTCAAGCACAAATACAAGCACAAGCACAGTCACAGGCTCAAGAATAGGCACAAATCACCTCTCTGATAGTAGACAGAGATACCCTAAGACAGAGATGCGAGCAGGCAGAGGTCTTAGCAAAGATATTATAGAGAGTTGTTGAGGGGACCACTATAGAAGATACGCTCAAAGAGGTATGATATTCTGCTAGGGAAGCTGAGTATTATAGGTTGTGATATCATGAGGTAGTTCCTGCAGAGCATCATGTTAGTTATGCACAATCAGCCAGTTCCAGATCAGGTTGGAGCCACTCACGGACAACTAGAAGAGATGTGACTAGGCCACCTCCCAGGGATCCAGGTGCAGGTCCATTAGGTGGTGCAGCATGAGGCTCAGTGAGGTCGGCAGTGTCTGGGGGGAGCAGCACATATCTCTAATGTTCACCTTTGATGTATCGACACTTGATGATGTATACATTTATTCATTTAGAGACATGATTATTTTTCCATTTTGATGATGTATCTCTCCACATTTTACGATAGCATTATACACTTGACATTTATTTTGAGATTATATATAAGATGTAGTGGATATTATCAATCTATATGTTATCTATATGCTTGTGATAGATGCTTATGAATGCATTTGGTTTTCTACTTTATATGTGATGTAATGTTTATATGATTATGCCATGGTTATGTATAGATGCATTAATGAAATGATTGTGCATGGATTATGATTCTATATGTTGTATGGATGAGATGGATTTGATCATGCAACTTAAGATGCAATGCACTATATATATTTTTTGTATGTTTTTGAATGCAAAATATGATGTCTCTATGCTATATGGGATGAATTTGATTGTGCAAATGAGATGTGATGCACCTTATTTTTTTGTATTTTTGTAATGAAAATATATGATCTAATGCATGAATGGATGTATGATATGAGAATGATTTCCTAATATATGATATGATATAAATGCAACTACATGTGAATGATTGTGTTTTAATTAATGTCAAATGTACTCAATCCATCGATGAGAGAGATAAAATCATTTCAAAAAAAAAAATCCAGCCTTGGAAAAAATCTATAATGCAGATGCAAAGCTAATATGGATGTAATCTATCTTAACCATGAAAATTTAAATATGCAATGTTGTCATTTTGTCAGCCAATTTTTCGTGCTTGGTATCATCATTGAGCTTTTAATATGTTGAAAGTTAGCACAAACATTGATGGTATAATTAAACCATGATGACCTAAGTACAACTTCCATGAATTTTTGATATTGCAAGGTAATACAAGAATCTAGGCATAATTGAACTGAGATGACTTGAGTATCGCTTGCATAAAAAAAACAAGATTTAATCCTTTTCCTATGCAAATTCGAAATGTCATCAATGATACTTTGTAGAGAACGTCTCTTGAAAATTTTCACAGTAGTAATGAGTAACTCACAAACAACAAACAAAGAAAATATCATTCTCGATCATAGCTTCTCTATTCCATGACATCCTTGAGTTGCTCCAGAGAAATGATAACAAAAATCAAGATACAACAGTTGAACATTCATTCCAAAGTGATAAAACCATGCTTCAGAAGATTATCATCCAGTTATTTTTTTTTTTACTAATGTTGTTGTTGATTTGGATGGTTGATTTTTTTAAAATTTGTGATAGATGTTCAATGTTGAGTTGTTATCATGATTGTTGTGTTTGCTACATTGTCTTATTGTTTGCTTGTATGTTGTTTTAAGCTCAAAGTAGATTGCCCCTAGTGAGAAACCAACCATTTATTGTGGATATGCACAATGATAACCAAGCCAAGGTGAGACAAGACCATGATGCCCAGATATGTACATGAGGTTTTTAGATGATCAAGCATAGTGATAGAGAAAGTGGATGGCCGACACATGTGACAATAGATGGAAGAAGCTAATCTATCACAAATAGCGCATGTTGCCAGGTTTTCACTATTTGTTTTTATTGCACTTTTTCTGATTATGTGATTTTTTTGTTGTCACCAAGACGCCTGTTTGCCAGGTTTTCATCAAGGCAATGATTTTTTTTATTTTTCAATTTTTTTGTATTTTCTCTTTTTTTTTTATTTTTTTGATTTTTTTTTGGATTTTTCAGCTTTTTCTAATTTTTTTTGTATTTTTCTACTTTTTCTGATTTTTTTTGGATTTATCTGCTTTTTGACCATGCACTAGATGATTTATGTATAAAACTTCTTGAGATGAAGGTTGTTGATAGGTTCTTCAAACAAGTCCCCTTCAGTTGTAGACAACTGATATGCTCTCGATCCATAGACTGATACAACGACAAAAGGACCTAGCCAATTTGGTTCAAATTTTCCTTTCTTTTCCCTATCTTGTTGATTGTGAGGATTCTCTTTCAGGACCAAGTCACCAACCTGAAATGTTCTTGGTTTTACCCTGTTATTATAGCTTCTTGACATTCTTTGTTGATAGGCTTTCAGATGATCTATAGCATGCTGACGGCATTCATCTAACAATTTCAACTCTTATAATCTAGACACTCGATAGTCTTCCTCTGAAATGATTCCTTTCAATGACACATGGAGTGAGGGTAACTCAACCTCAATAGGTAAGATGTCCTCTAATCCATACACAAGAGCATATGGTGTGGCTCATGTAGGGGTACGGATTTTAGTACGGTATGCCCACAAAGCAGGGTTTAGTTGAACATGCCAATCACGTTCAGCATTGTTGACAGTTTTCTTCAAGATTTTCAAGATGGTTTTATTTGATGCTTTTGCTTGGCCATTCCCTTGAGGGTAGTAGGGTGTGGAAAATTAGTGTTGGATATGAAATTTTTCACAAAGTTCCTACACATCCTAGTTTTTGAAAGGTCTACCATTGTCAATGACAATGGAGCTAGGGATGCCATACCGGCAAATAATGTAATTCAGGATGAAGGAGGCAATTTTCTTACCCATGATGGTGGTTAAAGGGATGGCTTCAATCCACTTTGTGAAATACTTTGTGGCTGTGATTATGAATTTGTGCCCATTAGAGGAACATGGATGAATTTTTCCCACAAGATCAAGTCCCCATTGACAGAAAGGCCAAGTTGATATGAATGGTTGCAGCTCTTGCACCAGTGCATGTATGAGGTTTCCATGTACTTGGCACTTCTTGCACTTCTTGAAAAATTGAAAGGATTCTTTCTCCATGTTCAGCTAGTAATATCCCAAGCATAGGAGTTTCTTAGCAAGATTAAGACCACTTGAATGAGTGTCATAGATACTTTCATGAACCTCTCGTAAAGTGGTTTCAAATTCATTGCATTCAAGACATCGAAGGAGAGTACCATTGAGACCTTGTCGATAAAGTGTATCAGCTATTAGGGTGTGTCAAGCTGCTTGGTGGATAAAGTTTCATTTTTGGTTTCAAGATAGATCAGGTGGAAGGGTATTATCTCTCAGATAGGTGTATATCTTCCCATAGATTGAGGAATCAGCTTCAACTAGATGGTACACAACTTGGGATTCAGGGTCTTCATAGGTGGGATTAAACAATTGTCCCACCATGAATTCATAACAAGCTCCTTTTTCTAGTATTTGTAACAGAGAAGCAATGGTTTCCATGGCATCTGCAGCTTTGTTGTCCACTCTTGGAATTTTCTCAAACTTGATCTCAACAAAGTACTTCTTGAAGTCATCTACCATTCTTTTGTATGGAATCAACTTGTCATCTTTTGTTTTATAATCATCATTAACCTGATTTATGACCAATTGATAATCTCCATAGACTTGTAACTCTGTGATTTTCCATTCCAATACTACCTTGATACCAATGATTAATGCTTCATACTCGGCTATGTTGTTAGTGCAAGGAAACATCAACCTGTAAGACTTTGGAATAGTGTGTCCTTGAGGAGTGATAAATAGGATTCCAGCACCTAATCCATGTTGAGTGTAAGATCCATCAAAGTATAATATCCACTATTATGTTGACATTGTGAGGACATCTACATCTAGAAATTCAATGTGCATGGGATGATCATCTTGCAATGGTGCTTCAGCTAATTGGTCTGTTATCACTTGGCCCTTGATTACTTTTCTATCCACATATTGGATGTCAAATTCACTCAATATCATCACCCACTTTGCTAGTCTTCCTATTAAATTGGCTTTGCTGAGTAGATATTTCAATGGATCTATCTTGTCTATCAGTTTGATGGTATGTGTTAACATGTAGTGTCGCAATTGTTGAGTAGCAAACACTACTGCCAAACAAGCCTTTTCAATGAATGTGTAGTTGATATCATAGCCATTCAATGTTCTTTTGATGTAATAGATCACCCTTTCTTTTCCTATAGAGTCTTCTTGTGCTAGAAAAGTTCCCAAAGATACCTCAGTAGTTGCTATATAGAGTAAAAGTGGTTTTCCTTCTATTGGTGGTACCAAGATAGGTGGACTCATCAGATATTGTTTCAGTTGATTAAAAGCAGCTTCACATTTTTCATCTCATCTAAAAGAAAAATTCTTGTGTAGAAAATGAGTAAAAGGATTACTTTTGTCTTCCAATTGTGCGATGAATCTCCTGATAGATTGGAATCTTCCCTGTAGAGATCTTAGTTGGCTGATATTCTTAGGTGGTGGAATTTCCATGATGTCCTTGACTTTTGTTGGATCTACTTTGATGCCTTTAGTTGAGACTATGTAGCCTAAGATTTTTGCTGATGTTACTTCAAATACACACTTCTTTTGGTTTAAGCACACATTGAACTTTTCCAACCTAGTGAAGATATTATCCAAGATTTCCAGATGTCCTTCCCTGGTGAATGATTTTGCTAGCAGGTCATCTACGTAGTCCTCCATGAATGTGTGCATAATGTCATGAAATATTGTTTTAATTGCACGTTGATAGGTTACTCCTACATTCTTTAACCCAAAAGGCATAATGTTTCAACAAAATGTACCCCATGGGCATGTGAAAGTTGTTTTTTCTTGGTCCTCTAGTGCAATTTTTATCTAATTATACCCTAAAAATCCATCCATGAGTGATAGCATTGCATTCCCTGCTATTAAATCCACGATGATGTCTATGTTGGGCAAAGGAAAGTCATCCTTCGAACAAGCCTTGTTAAGGTCTCTAAAATCCATGCATACTCTGATACTATTGTCAGGTTTAGAAACTGATACAATGTTTGAGATCCATTCAGCATAATCAATTGGATGAATGAATCCTGCATCTAATAGTTTTTTCAATTCTGCTTTCACCAGTAGGGTGATGTGTGGATGCATTTTTGTCAATTTTTGCTTTACTGGCTTCACTCCGGGTGGTAGGGATAAATGGTGCATAATGAGATCTAGATCTATTCATGGCATGTTAGCGAGGAACCAAGCAAAATTGATTTGTCTTTCTTCAAATAACTTGGTGAAACTTGGCTTTTCTTCCTCTGTCATGGATGCAGCTAGATGTAGTCTTCACTATTTATGCAGTGCCAATGTTTATGGATTGTGTAGGCTCAACCAATACTAAAGATCTCTCATGATAATGCTCCAACAAAGTGTCAAATCTCCCATCCTTCAGTGCCTCAAAGAGGTTTTCACCATTGGATACGCTCTTTCTTTTTACTTTTTCGTGATATAATACTGCCATTAAATGGTTTTCACCATTAGATCAATTTTTGATATTCATTTTGCAGCTAAGAAATTTGGAACTCCCCTTGTTTGAAGCTTCATTATGAGATTCATTGGTGGAACTTGTTTTGGGATTCTCAGCACAAAGGAAGTTGACAATGGCATCATCATTTGGAAAGATAGGGATATCAAGCAGCTCGGTTTGGTCCCAGTCAATGAGTTCGGGGTGTAACAAAGGCAAGGAATCATCAGATCAGTTTAAGTCAAAGGCGGTAAGTTTCATGATGGAAATGTTTTTAAAGTGTTCGATAGCAATGTTGAGGTCTATAATGTTACTCTCTTCTAAATGATCTATCTCACTCTTAGTTTGATCATCCTCAATAGAGTCATCAATATGTAATGATCCAAATTCAAGTGGTCTAGACCCTGAACTTTGTTCCTCCATACATATGGGTGCATACCTTTGTATCACATCAATTTCTTTGTCATGACAAGATTCTTCAGAAAGCGAGTCCCATTCATATTCATTTGAATCGGTTTCAAAACTAGCTTGCAATTGGAGCATTCGCTCACAAATTTTTTGTTTGGCTTCCTCTTTTGACTCTTCTTTGTAGCCTAGCCATGTCTTGTCCTTTGCATTGATTGTGATAGGTTGAATTGGTTCCACAATGCCTTCTTTTCTTTTGCCGATAGGACCTTTTCTATCGTATCTCATCTTTTCTAGGATTGTAAACCCTTTACCATATGGCTTTGTTAGTACATTGGAATTTGATGCTTGTGATGCTTCTTCATCCTTGTACAACCAATTTAAAACATCCTTGTCTTCAAATTCATCAACTAGAGTGTCTGATTTTACAAACTTACCATCAAAGAGCGTGATAGGTTGTGAAGATTGTTGTCTAGATGTAGATGGTTGTCCATATGACTTGGGAGAAGGTAGCAGTTGTGAGAGACACAAGGATTGCTCAAAAGAATATTCACCCATGCCTTTATCCTTCAACTAAACTTTTTTCTCAAATAATTTTGACAAAGAATTTAGTTGACTTTCATTGCTGGAGGAAGTAGAATCACCAATGCCTTTATCTTTTGACTAGACCTTTTTCTCAAACTGATTTGACAAAGAACTGATTTGACCTTCATTGCTTGATGAACTAGGAGTGATAGCTTCCCTGTTGTGTGGTACAAAAGTATCTTGGACCATCTTAAGAGTGTTGCAATAATGGGGATTGTTGGAATTAGC
This sequence comes from Sequoia sempervirens, assembly GCA_007258455.2. NCBI lineage: Eukaryota > Viridiplantae > Streptophyta > Pinopsida > Cupressales > Cupressaceae > Sequoia > Sequoia sempervirens. The sequence continues at coordinate 35,994,527 of VDFB02000009.1, read as the reverse complement.
TGAAATGGTGATCTCTTGTCCATTATAGGGAAATTTCAAGCATTGATGATATGTTAATGGCACTACTTGTATTTTTTGGATCCAAGGTCGACCTAAGAGTATGTTATATGTCAAATCTTTGTCCAAAACTTGGAAAACTATATCTTTTTGAATTGGTCCCACTTGAATTGGTAAGATAATTAGTCCTTGAGAGGATCTTTCTTCATCATCATAGGATTTGATAGCAATCTTTCTTCTAGCATCTATTGCATTTTCTAAGAATCCTAGTGCACAGACAAGCTTTAAAGTACATATATTTAGACCAGCTCCTCCATCTATTAAAACATGTTTAACCCAATGTTTATGGATTACGACCTCAATGTGAAGTGGGGCATTGTGTGGATGAGTAAGGGATGCATCATCATTTTCTAAAAATGATAGACAATGAGATGCAGTCAATTGTCCCACCATGGCTTGGAATTGACAAACTTCTAAATTGGTTGGTACCGTGGTGTCCACAGAGCTTTTTCCATAATATCCTTGTGGGCTGGTGAAATTTTGAGAAGTTCTAGTATGGATATTTGAGTTGGGATATTTTTCAATTGGTCTACAATGTTGTATTGATTTGACAGGGCAGCAGATGTTTTGGATGTACTTCCTTTCAATACCAACTTAGACAGCTCTTTTGGTCACATTTACTAGCATGTTGTCTTTCTTGTCTTTGATTTTGATGACATTTATTTGATTATCAATTGCAGCAATGTCGTGTTTGATGTTGTGGATTTGATTTAATTTGATGGTGATGTCATTGAGTTGATTATCAGTTGCAGCCATGTCTTGTTCATGCCCAATTGTGATGTCATTAATTTGGTTATCAGCTGGAACAATGTCTTGTTTGTCATTGATTTAAATGTCATTGGTTTGATCAACTGCTGAAATATGAAGGATGGAAGAATCATAGACATAGTTCACATTTTTCCCTTTGGTGTTTGTTGAAGAGGATTCACCTTTTTCATAGTTGGGTAAAGGGTTCTTAAATTCTCCATGATCAGTATTTGTTTGATGTCCTTCTATTGATATTTCCTTTCTATCTATTAAATCTTGCACCAAATGTTTTAGTTGCATGCAATCATTTGTTTTGTGACCCTTGTTTCTATGAAAATAACAATAATGTGCATCATTCCACCATGATGGTTTAACTCTTGGTTCCCAATCTCATGCCTCTGGTAATGTTATAAGCTTGGTTGCAAGAAGCTCTTTTAATGTTGATTCAAGTGGATGTCCCAAAGGTGTAAATCTTCTTTGATTTGATGGTGTTTGATATGGTGGTGGTTTAGATTCATTATTGTTTTGATTGTTGTTTTGATTGGTATTTTGATTAGTGTTTTCATTGGTCTTGGGTGTAATTCCTGATAGATTAAAGACTGGTTTTGCATTATGTGTTTTAGTTGCATCATTGTTACTATCATTTTTGTTTCTTTCCCAGAATTTGTGTTTCTCATTGTTGTTTTAATGATTGGAAGAGTTTTCATTATTTGGTCCTTCATTGTATATTTTCAAGACTCCTCTTGTAACCAAGGCTTCTTCAGTTTTGAGTTCATCTTCAATCATCTTTTTAAAGTTGGGTGGGCATTGCAATTCAAGTCTATAGATCATCTCATCGTTTAGATTATCAATGAATATTTTCATCTTTTATTTTTCAGGTATAGGACAAGGATATCTAGCAAATAATCTTCTCCATCTTTGTAAAAATATGAGGAATGATTCACCCTTTTTTTGTTTTGTGTTGCAAAGATCTTTCATGGTTATTTCATGTTGGATGTTGTAGGAATATTGGGTGATGAATTTATTCACCAGCTCTTCAAAGGATCTAATACCGGGTGGGAGTTTTGAAAACCATTCCATGCAATGGCCACCCAAACTCCATGGGAACAATCCCATCAAATAGGTCTCTTCATGTGCAAACTCCAAATTCATGGTGCGAAATTCTCTTACATGATATATAGGATCAGATTTTCCATTATATTTGTCATATTTTGGAAGGTCACATTTTGGTGGAAATGGTATCATGTTCAAACTTTTGTCAAGGGGATAAGGGCAGATATCTTATAGCAAATATCTTTTTTTGGTTCCTCTTTCCATGTCTTGGATCTATTGTTGTAGTTTTTGCATTTGTTGGGTCAAAGCACTCATTGGATTTGTGTTTCTTGAATCAGCCTATGTCCTCTTGGGAGCTCCTTTCAATTAGTTGATATCAAAGTCATTGGGTAGTTTAACACCTTGGTTTTCCAACATCAAAAAATATTTTTCTCCATATTTTTCTAAAATATTTTCCATGAATTTGTGGAATTTTGGGTCTTGTTGAGCTTGTTGAATGTCTTCATTAGTGATTTCATCATTTTCAGGTTGGTGGAATCTATGAAAGGTATTTTCTTCACCTCCATCCATGATGTTTTGAGTTTCAATTTCCTTCTCTTCGAGTTTTTGTTTTTGGTCTCTTGTTATAATGGGCATACAAGTGATAAAAGTTTACTATGCTTTTGATCTCTGTTTAAGAGTGCCAAGGAGATACCTAAGTCAAATAGAATGATGGATTCTATTGATGAGACTAAGGTGATAAATCTAATGACAGTGTGTTGTTTCGTGATGAAGGATGATAGATCTTAATGATGAAACTTAGCTAACAATCAGAGATAGGTTTGATGATTTAGGCACTTTAAGATGGTAGATCCAAGTTTAGTTAAAATAATTTCACTTGTAAAACCCAATTTCTTCAAGTTTTAATTGATGTTTGAATGAGGAATGATCTATGCTAAGGAAAAGATCCCTAAATTTGGTTTTAATTATTTGACAGACATTCAAATTAGCTCTCTATTTATGACTCAGATGGATGCGCTAAAACAGGGTCTAGATGCACTAAAAGATAGCTTGGATGTGCTAGACTATTCCCTAGATGCGCTAAAAGATCTGATGAATGCACTAGAAAAGACTATGAATGCATTGAAAGGTGTTGCAAATGTGCTAGAAAAATCCAGAGATGCGCTAGACTGACCCTATATGTGCTAGAACAGAAAGTTGATGTGTTGGAAACTAAGGTAAATAGGCCAGAATATGGACTAAGTGCACTGAAAGGTGAAGCCAATGTGCTAGAAAAGACCCTATATGCACCGAAAAATGATATGAATGCGCTAAAACAAGCCAAAGATGCACTAGACTGTCCCTAAATATGATTTAATTTATTTGAGAAAGGGTCAACTTAGTTCTCTATTTTAGTATCAGGTAAGTGTGCTAAACAGATAGCAGATGTGCTGGAGAATGGGACAAATGCACCAAAACATGACCTAGATGCACTGAAAGGTGTGATGGATGTGCTGAAATAGAAACTAGATGCACCAGAGTATGAGCTAAATGTGCCAGAAAAGAACTCAGATGCACTAGAATATGAGCTAAATGTGCTAAAATAGAACCTATATGCGCTGACAAATGAGGCAAATGCGCTGGAATAGAACTTGGATGCGCCAAACTGAAAATGTTCACCATTTTTTAAAGATTGTCTAGTTTTTCTTGTTTTCAACTCAGTGAATTGGGTATTTTCTGGATGAAAGATCTTTTGAACAATAAGTTTGCTTGGTTTTCTTGTTTGTGGACCATGTGAATTAAGTGTTTTTAATGGATGATCTCTTCAAAAATGATTTCAAACATAGCTGCAAGTTGTAAAATAGTTGTTTCACCCTATGAGCTAAAGATTAAGTGTATGTTCAAGGATCTGTTCTAATCCCTTTGATTTCCATAGGTATTAAACAATAGCAAACAAATCAGTCACTTTTCTAATGTCAAGGGTCATTTATAATATCACAGCCCACATCTTAGAACTACGTCAGCTCACATAGTTGCGTCACCCCCTAGAGGGCACCCATTTTTTTGCCTTTTTTGGGTCTTAACCAAAGTCGAATCCTCCACTTTTGGCCAATAATCCATGGTAGTTATATGTTGAGTATCTTGGGGGAAGATTCTTCCCTCCCCTTGCATTGTGAATATTAAAAATGTTTGGAAAATAACTCAGTTGGCTACTACACTTAAAGTTCTTAGTAAGGTTTTTCGTTCAGTGCAGAAAAATGATAAACTCACTCAAGAGACCTCCCAACCTTTAGAAAAAAGGCTTTGGGGATGGTTATCAGTGCATATTACCGTTGACTAGGAGTTTTCTCGCAATCACGTTTGATTATAGTGGGTTGGAATACTTGGCTTTAGTTGTTCCCACTTAGGTCATTCCCATAGGGTGAGTACTTTTTCCCACTATGGTAGGCCTTCTAAAGGTGCTATTGCAATAAATGAAAGAGTGAGTCTGGCATTTTGGTCACCCAGTGAAGGGGAGAGCATAGGCATATCACTTTACAAGTGCAACATACATGGTGTTCATTAACCTCTTAATTAAACTAGATGCCTAATTTAATCAAAGGAAAACAAAATTAGCTCCAGCCCCTACAAACACCATTAGTAGTTTTAGATAATTGCATTTGACAGTGTTTAAATCACCTGCAAAATAGAAGGACATCAATCAGTTTCTAGAATTTTAAGTTTCTACAAATAAAGCTAAATGTGCTAAAAAAAAGACCATATGCGCTAAAAGAGTCACTATATGCGCTAATAAACACCCTAAATGAGCTATTCTGGAAAGCATAAAATGAAAACCAAGGTCTTATATACACCAGAAGAGCATCCAGATGTGCTGAAAGATCTCATGGATGCGCTAGAACATAAACTGAATGCACCAAAAGAGCTAACAGATGCACTAGAACAGAGACTGGATGCACCAAAAGATTGGATAGATGAGCTAAAAGATGCTTCAAGTGCACTACCTTGAAATTCATGATCAAACCTGTGAACAAGAACTTGCCAAAAAATGTTAAAAATGGGGCTAGGCCCCATGGTGGGCGCCAAATTTATGTGTGTATAAAATATGTGAGTGCAAAAGTAATACAACACAATCAATGAAACATTATATTAGAGAATTCAAATAACAATCTAATCGAATTGAAACAAAAAAACTCTCTAAAGTCATCCCATTGTCCTCTATCTCCAAGGATTTTTCAAGTCATTATGGCTCTCAGATTGTTTGTATGCACATGACTTGTCAAATGACAACCTAAAGAACGAGATGTTGGAAATGCAATAAACCTTTCTACATGATTGATTGCTAAAATGATATGTTGTAGATGATTGTGTAAAGATTACGATAATGCTATGATATTGATAATGGAAATGCTATGACGCAATTACAGAAATTAAGATGTAGCTAATGCTAAAGCCATGATTGATTGAACTAAATGATACTAATATGAAAATGCTAAAATGCTCAATACTAAGATGATGCTAAGATAACAATGCTAATAAATTTTTTGTAGAATGTACTTATGCTTAATTCTCTATATGAAATGTTGTAAATGAGGCTACATTTATAGATTTCTCCAAGGCATCAACCTATGTGGCAGGATTCAACGGTCTAGATTTGATCTGGAGAGATGGACGGTGGAGGATGAAGAGGTTAGAGAGAATCAAGGAGTGTGTTCCCTTTAGTAGAACAAATTTCCAAGTGTGAAGGAGAATCAAATGGAGGAGAAAGCCAAGTGTCTCAAATTGGTTATAATTTATTGGAGATAAATTCCAATTAAATATTAAGAATATTTAATTTCATGAGACACGTGATGAGGTGGAAGATGAGAAATTAGTAGAAATGTGACTAAATTCAAATTTAAAATTTGAATTTAATAAAAGGAAGTTAATTAAATAAAACAAACTAATTAAAGTTGTTTATTTAATTAAAACATGAAGAAAGTGATTTAGAATATGAAGAATTTAAGAAAGTGAACTATATAAATAAATTTGTTGATTTATTTATAAGTAGAAGAATTAAAGATCATTAATTAAATAACTTGTATTTAATTAATTTTCTCCAAACCAATTTTAGGTGTATATAGTTAACACCTTTGCATCTTAGAGCTTGATGAAATCCTACAAGAAGACATTACCAAAAACTTTGCTAAATAGGCCGATAGGCTAGAAAATCTCCAAATAGGCCAAAATTAGTAAAACTCTCTGCGAAATAGGCCGAATAGGCCACAAAAACTTGCAACAAGAAAATAAGAACCCAAAAATCTTACAAAACATAAGTTTTAACCCAAAATGGGTAGATGGGAAAAGGATTAGATTGGCTCTTTGCTAAAAAATTATTTTTTACAACCTTTCATATAATGGCAAAAAAATTGCAAAAATCAAATATTACCAAATTTGACAAAATGAATGGTATTTCTTCATTTCTTAAGCCTTTCAGACACAATGGTGGTGTTCGTTTGACTCCACGATTCTCTAATGATAGGGCTATGTGGGGGAGTCACTTTGGTGCAAAAAGGAATGTGCTCTCATGGCTCTAATACCATGTTGGAGAATGTCAAGATCTAAAAGCATGAAATAGCCTTCCACAAGTGAACAAACTATGAACACAATAGGATATCTGTCAATATAAAATGAGAGTGTGTAAATATAATGAGAAACCTTGCATATATATGAAAAGTAGATGAGGTGATAAGGTAAGAGAAAATGATTGACTACCCCTCCAAATGTGCAACACTTGTGAGCTCACTTGACAAGTGTGTGAGCAAGTGTAAAGTGTGCATGTAATAGGTGTCTCAAGTGATGAGGACGTATGTCTCAATGCTATGAGGTGAGACAAAATCATAAGAAACCTAAGTAAACTTAAGCTATTTGTGTGAATAGATCAATCATAGAAAGGTGATATCCTAACTAGATGGATACAGACACTATTTACACTAACAAAGGTTAGGGGTCTTGATTAGGGGATACTCAATATCATAGCTTGTGGAACCACACCAATGCTCAAACTTGAGAACAATGGAATTTAAACCATGATAAATTAAAAATAAACGTGTTTTATCTTATATGGAAGGAATACAAGGTTACATCTTATAGGAAACCATTCCCCTAAAACACACACTCTTATATGACTACCTCGAGTGCTACACTTAGGATCCACACATGAGTGGCCATTTTCCTCACACTTTAACTTGGTCCTCATCATCCACTTCCAAGTTCCAAGTCCTCTAACCTTTGAAATTAAACTATAATTTTAGGAATCTTCATAAGGTACACAAATCATTTGAAATTATACATCTAATCTTCAGTGGTAAAATTCAAAGGCTAAAAAATGTATGGTGGGTCCCACAATCAAAATAAACCTTTATCTTTTCTTTGTAAATTTAAAGTTCTCTTTTATGATCATATGGCACCCAAATTTTATGGATAATACCTTACAAAAATAAAATTACCTAGTAAAATAAGGGAGTTAATATAGCTATAGAGAGAGCTATGACCTACTAAATATTAGCTCACCAAAATACTGAAACCCACATCAATATTATTAAATATTCACAAACTCAAAACTAAAAACATCAAACTAATTGAATTTAAGAAACTTGGAATACCACACATAAATGTATTTTGTATTTTTATAATATATAATCACTCCACACAAAATGAAAACTTCACTTCAAACTAAAAATTGAAAATATAAAGGTAGTTACTTGATAAAACATACTGTCAATCCCTATATATAATTGCATTGAAAACTAGGAGGTATTCATCCTTAAATCTCACAAATCCAAATATTTTTTGTCATTAGAAAGAGAAGAAGAATAAACATTCATTCTTGAGAAGAAAAAAAATATTTAAAAAACATGAAGAGTCTTTTAAAAAACACTCCTCTTATTTATAACTTCATTTTGAGGAAATAAATAATTTTAATTTTTTTAACAAATATTCCTAAGTTATAAAAATATAATTATCATTTTTAAACTCCATTTTGCACCATAGGTCTAGTGACACTTAAAATTATCACTTAAAACACATTTTTAAATAATTAAATAGAAGTTATCTTTTAATTTTTACTTTTTGACAACTTATTTAATTATAATATTGCTATCAAGATTCAATCGTGTAGTGTTTTTAGTCAAGATCATTGACCCATGTTTCATGAGTAGTGGTTCACAAGAACCCATCTCTCATGAAAATGAATGGCCCACTTAGTAGTCATTGCATCTAGGTGATGCTCACAAAGGTGAAGCATTGGGCCTTCCTAAGAGGTCACCCATCCTAGTACTACTCCAACTCAAGCACACTTAACCATGGATTTTTCCCCAAGGTTAAGCCCATGGTTAAGCATGCTTGGGTTGGAGTAGTATTGGGATGGGTGACCTCCTGGGAAGGCCCAACGCTTCATCTCTGTGAGCATCCTAAATGCAATGAGTGTTAATTGTACCATTCATTATCATGAGATATGGGTTCTTGTGACTACTCATGAAACATGGGTCAATGAGTTTGACTTGAAAAACTACACGGTTGAATCCTAATAGAAATATCATAATTTGACATGCTATGGAAAATACCTCTTACTTATCAATTGATGAGCTAAAGGGGCTCTGTAATGAATGGTTCATTAGGCACAACACTTGTTGAAGGTTTTTCAAATGGGGTTGCAAGCTAAGTGGGCTTAACCTTTGGGGAAACTCCATGGTTAAGCACACTTGAGTTGGAGTAGTACTGGGATGGGTGAAAAACCTCCTAGGAAGGCCCAATGCTTCACCTTTGTAAGCATCACCTAGATGCAATGAATTAAGTGGGTCATTATTTATCATGAGAGATGGGTTCTTGTGAGCCACTACTTATAAAATATGGGTCAATGAGTTTGAGTCAAAAAACTACACAATTAGATCCTGATAGCAATATCATAAATTTGGAACATTGTGGAAAATACCTCGTACTTATCAACTTATTTAATTATTTAATTAATTTTTTCCTTTTAAATAATTAGATAAGTTATCCTTTAATATTAAAAATTTGACAACTTAAATTAATTATTAATTATCTTCATAATTTTGAAAAGGGGGAAATGACAACTCACTCTACCTTCCTTATCTACTTCACATGCATTCTCCTTCTCATGCATGCATTTTCTCTTTATATCCCTTGTTTCTTTAGCATAGTCATTCTTGACTTTGTGATGTTTTATTTAAACTTTCTTGGTTTATTTGTTGTACTTCTCCTTTCCCTTTGATTTGGTAATCTACATAATTGCATCTAGTTAAATGTTGTTGAATGAACAAGACAATTGAGAGGGGGGCGAATCAGTTGTAGCACATTAAAACATCAAAAACCTCAACTAGTAATCAAATCCACATGCATTCATTAAACCCTTATTTTTTTAAAGTGATTAAACATGAAATGCAGATAACAGAAATTGAAATAACAACACCATACACAAGATAACACCAGATTTACGTGGAAAAACCAATGAGGGAAAAAACATGGTGAGGATTAGCTCACAATATAAGTAATTGCAAAACTGATACAAGGGCTCATTTCCATAATAGGACACACTGTCCAAAAAGGCTCACAACTAGGGCTCACTACCATAGAAAGAACACAAGAAGATAGAAGAGAAATGTTACATAGAGAACAACTTCTCAATGTAACAAGGAATCCACCACAAATGTTCCAACACTTTCATAGCCTTGTATGAAATATTTTGGACACCTTTAGCTCACTTCCTTCAAGAATCCAACACTTGAATTTCACACTGCTCTATTCAAATTCGCATCACACACATCGCTCGCATCAATCTCGCATCTATCTTTTCTCTCTCTTACATCTCACATCAACATCACACATATTTATATCAACCTCAACCTTGAAAACCTTCTCCAAGGTCGACAACTATTCATTACATTCAAAATTTCAAATTAGGTCGGCACCTAAACATTCCTGCGGTGGATAGGAAAGAAGGTGGCCCAAATAAATCCTTAATTAGGACCCAAATAGATCCCAACACATCTCAACACGCTTTCATAAGCCTCGCATGTAATGTTAACACAAGGTCAGATATTACCCATGCTAAATACCATAAAACATTAAGAACATGCTTCCTTAAATCAATCTGAAACTTCTGATCAAAAAAAATTGTTTTGAACACAATCTAGAATAATATTTGAACTACTTTAGATCCAGCAAACACTTCATCCATACTCGCATCTTACAAATACTTCAGCCTAGAACATCTGATAAGCCTTATTCACACATTGGCGCATGAAACACACACTGTACTATACCAAATCAAGTGAAACCTTGAATTATGAAAGATAAAAATATTATAAGCAACTTCCCAAATCCACACAACTTGAAGCCAAACTAGGGAAAAACATGAAGCAAATACATTTCTCCTAGGCCACAAAAAACATCACTAAAAGATTAGTTCTCACACTGGTGAAAATATCTCACTCTATACAATGATCTAGAAGCCCAAATTCTAGATATAGCAACCTCTAAAAACCTCAAACAACATATCAAATCTGCACAGCCATAGCATCAACATAGAAGAAACATAGAGCACATCTCAGAGCACATTCAGAACACTTGCACAACATGGTTTACTTTGTTTATCAAATTTTCTCAAAAGCACATGGAAACCAAGTACCAGAAACATCATCTTTACACATTACTTCATTCCAACTAATCTCCAAACACTACAACATAAAGATAGCTCCATGTACTCACAACACTTCCTGAATATCTCAACTACACATGCACAACCTGCAACAACCTATTTTCCTCGACATCTTCGTCATGCAACAAACTTCCTTAACACATAGTTGAAATCAATGACAACACCAACTAGTAGAAATTCCTGTTGACATCAATGAAAACACCTTCATACTTACAACAATATCCCCCTTTGTCATTGATGGCAACACATGATGTGAAAAACCATCAAAGATAACATACACACTATTCATTTACACTCTCTATTTACAAGATTCTCTCTCCCCCTGAGTAGATAAACTTTTTCACATGACACTCTCTCTCCCCCTTTGACATCAATGGAAAAGGACAAAAAAAATTGCATTGTTCTCCCCATTTGACATTGAACCAAGATACTTGCTTTGAATACTCCCTCTTAGGAGTACTACCAACCAACTCAACAACTCTGCAACAATGACAACACATGACACTACTTGCTCCCCCTGAGAGGTAGCCACCAACATCAGTCCAGAAAATAGATAGATCCATAGATCCACTAAACTAATGCATCTAGTTCAAAGGAGGGGCAATAACTCCCAACTTTTCCTGAAGATATTCAAAAGTATCCTTAGGAAGAGCTTTAGTAAATATGTTAGCAATCTGGTCCTTTGTAGGTACATACTCAAGTTTTACCCCATTCTCCACAATCTTCTCTCTTAGAAAGTGATACCTAATTGATAAATGCTTTGTCCTTGAATGCATCACTAGATTCTTTGAAATGTTAATTTCACTTTTATTATCACAAAAGATAGAAATAAGCTCACCATATTCAACTTCGATATCCTTCAATGTTTGTCTCATCCATAAAACTTGTGTACAGCATGATGTTGTTGCAATATTCTCAACCTTTGTAGTGGATAAGGAATCTAAATCTTGCTTCTTACTCAACCATGACACCAATCTACATCCAAGAAAGAATTCTCTACCACTTGTACTTTTCTTGTCATCAACACAACCAACCCAATCTACATATGTATAAGCATTTAATTAAAATAATTTGGAGTTCCTCTTAAATATCTGAATATCCTCTTCACCACTGTAACATGTGCTTCTTTAGGTTGTTCTTTAAATCTAGCCACAAGACAAACTACATGCATGATATCTGGTCTAGTACCAGTTAGATATAGCAATCCACCAATCATAGATCTATATTTGCTCTAATCAGCCTTAGGTGAATCATCATATTTTCTAAATTTACAACCAGTCACCATAGGAGTGCATACTGGTTTGGAGTCTTCCATTCCAAACTTCTTCAACATCTCTTTGACATATTAGGCTATGAAATCAAAATCCCTTTATTTGTTTAATTGATTTGTAGCCCAAGGAATAAATTCATATCCCCAAAAATTGACATTTCAAACTCTTCTTGCATATCTTCAGCAAATTTCTTACACATAGCTTCATTTCCACCAAAGATAATATCATCCACATACACAACCACTATCAATATTTTTTTTTCCTCAATTTTTAAGTAAAGATTACTATCTGTGGTGCCTTTACTGAATCCTTGTTGCATCAAATATCTGTCCAATTTTGCATACCAAATTTTGGGAGCTTGCTTCAATCCATATAATTCCTTCTTCAATCTACACACCATATTCGATTGATCTGACAACTGAAATCCTTATGGTTTTTCCATGTAAACCTCTTCTTCCAATTCCCCATTTAGAAAATCATATTTCACATCCATCTGATAAACCTCAATGTCCTTTTGTGTTGAAAATCCCAAAAACATTTTGATAGTTTCCATCCTAGCCACAAGAGAAAGTGTCTCCTAAAATTCTATTCCTTCCACTTGTGAGTAACCCTTACACACAAGTCTTGTCTTATTTCTTACCACTTTTCCATTCTCATTCAACTTGTTTCTGAATACCCACTTAGTTCCAATTATGTTCTTGTTTGTTAGCCTAGGAACCAATCCCCAAGTTTGATTTTTCTCAATCTACATAAGTCCATATTCCATTGCCTTCATCCAATGTTCATCTTTTCATGCCTTAGTCATTGTTTTAGGTTCAACTTTAGAAAGTAAACAGAAATTTACTTCAACTTCAGCAGCTTTGCTTCTTGTCAATACACCTTTCCTCTTGTCTCCAATGATTTGATCTTCGAAATGATTCTTTTGCACATACTTAGGGGTCTTAGGGGTCTTCTCCGGAGCTTCTTCCTCTTCATTTTGTACTTCTTTTTCATCAGATTTTTCTTCTTCTTCTCTACAATCAAGTTCATCTGACACAACCATCTACTGCAATTGAATTCTGCAAATTTTCATCAACCTTCACATTTTCACTTTCAACAATCCTTCTCAACCTTTTGTTGTAACATTTGTAAGCTTTGATTTTAGTAGAATATCCAAGGAAGATACCTTCATCAAACCTTGCATCAAACTTTCCTAAGTTTTCTTCATCTCTCTTGATATAACATTTGCTTCCAAATACTCTAAAGTACTTCATAGTAGGAATATCCTTCCATACCATAACTCATAGGGATTCTTTGTGTTTTTAGCTTTGGCTTGAACTCTGTTAAGTATGTAAACAGAAATATGAATTGCTTCTCTCTAGTATACTTCCAGTAGATTTGTTTCTTTCATCATATTCCTAGCAGCTTTTTGAATAGTCTTGTTTTTCCTCTCAACTACTCCATTTTGTAAAGGAGTTCTAGGGGTAGAAAAGTGCCTCTTTATTCCATGAACTTCACAAAACATGTTAAAATCATTGGAGGTGAATTTTCCAACTCTTTCAAACCTCAAACATTTGATTTTCACATTCATTTCATTCTCAACTATAGCTTTAAATGCCTTGAATCTATCTAATGCTTCAAATTTCTATCTAAGAAAAGTAACCCATGTAATTCTAGAATAATCATCTATCAAAAGCATGGAATACCTGTCACCTTGAAGACTTCTCACCCTTGTATGACCACAAAGATCTATATGCATTAATTCCAATAGTCTGGTAGAAGAATGTTCCTTTCCTTTGAAACTGCTCACTTTTTTTCCAAATTGACAATCCCTGCAAACAACATTGATAGGCTTTGTGATTCTTGGTAGATCTCTCACTACATGAACTGAACTGATTCTCACCAAATTATCAAAATTCATGTGGCACATCCTCTAGTTTCATAACCAACTATCATTAATCTGATACATAAAGCAATGACCATCAACACCCTTAAGTTGATAGATGTTCCCATCTATCCATCTACCAGCAGCAATCACAGTTCCAGACCCTTTTGTTATCTCACATGTTTCATCCTTAAACACAAGATTATATCCTTTGCTACACATTTGACAACACTCAAAAGATTATGCCTTAAACCCTTAACATAGTAAACATCATCAGTATTATGTGTGTCATCAAAAGTAATTGAACCTATTCCACAAATCTTATCTCCTAAATCATCTCCAAATTTAGCTAATCCACCATCATACTTTTCAAGTTTAACAAACTTACTTTTGTCTTTGATCATGTGACTAGAGCATCCACTGTCAACAACCCAATAATTCTCATCTTCTTTGATATGAAAAGAAGATACCAAAGTACCTTCAATCTTATCCTTATTCTCCCAAACACTTTCCTTCACACAACTCTCAGAGTTAACAAAACTAGATTCTTCTTTTATAGCCAAGAACAAACATTCATTATCATCAAAATATCCATAATTAGATTCATCATCATAAATACTAGCATCTTCTTTGACATAGTAAGCTCTTTTAATCATTTTTCCTTTATTCTCCTTAGTCTTATTGTTTACAGCTCTTTTTGGACATCTTGAAGCATAATGACCTATTTCACCATAGCTAAAACATTTGAAAGGTAGTTTACCTTTGTACTTACCGATTCCCTTTTTCATCCTTCTTAAAAAGTTAACTTCCACATCATCAAGATCATCTCCATATAAATCTTCAAACTTTTCTGATTTTCTAGCCTTAAAAGTAGTCTCCATTTTTTTACCATTTTTCAAACCAAGCTTTCTCATTTCAAATGAAGTTTGTGTACCAATCAACTAATCTCTAGAATAAGTATTAAAATTTGCAACTTCCTTAATAGAAGATACCTTTTCGCTATATGAATTGGGAAGAGTTTTGAGAACTTTCTTTACCACCATAGGTTCTTTAACTTGTGCACCAAGACCTCTCATAGCACTTACCAGTTCATCAACTCTCTACACGTAGGTTGCAATAGTTTCATCTTAAGACATTCACACAGTCTCAAATTGTGCCTTCAAACTCTACAACTTAGCTTGTTTGACCTTGTCATCTCCTTCATAAATACCTTCAAGCTTATCCCAAACATCTTTAGAAGTTTTAAGATTCATAACTTTAACCAATTCAAAATTTGAAAGACTATTCATCAGAATAAACCTTGACTTACCATTTATTTCATGTACCTTGATCTCATCACTTATGCTTGGACCATTTGGAGGTGCAACATACTGATTCTTTATTGCTTTTTCAATCAAAAATCCATGAGCTAATAAATATCCTTCCATCTTTGTCTTCCAAAATGCATAGTTTGTTCCATCAAATCTAGGGAAATCAATTTGCTTCACAATCCTAGATCTACCTTAAGCGGTTAAGCTCTTCACCAAGGAACCTTGCTCTGATACCGATTATTGACTGAACAATACAACTGAGATGGGGGGTGAATTAGTTGTAGCAAATTAAAACATCAAAACCCTCAATCAATAATAAGATCCACATGCATTTGTTAAACCCTTAATCTATTAAAGTGATTAAACATAAAATGAAGATAACAGAAACTAAAATAACAACACCATACATAAGAGAACACCAGATTTACATGGAAAACCCTATTAGTTCTCAAAAATGTTGGTTGAAAAACCACAAGAGGTTGACAGGCTCTTGGTACATTTCAGGCTAACGAACAAGGCCAAATGGTGTACTTGAACCTTCTTCTCTTCAGGCTCTGCCAAACCTAGGTGGGTGTACCTATGTGAATGAAGCAGACTTGAACTATGTGTTTCCTACTTGTGTGATCTATCCACAATGGCAATTGGAAATGGAAATATGCAAGCCTAATTTGGTATAAATTGTATAAGCAATATCAAGGTGAAGTTTATTAATATATTTAGTTAACAGATGTAAGGTTTTGAAAATAAATATGATAAAACTAAATAATGAAATGGGTAATACCAGTGCTTTGTTGGGTATATGGAGTCAAATGAAATTCTAAGATGAGTGGCTTGTATTTGGCAGTAACTCTAACTATTTGGCACACTAATACTGGTTTATAACTTGTATAAACATGCAGGAAAGTGATTGAAAAACTCTACTTATCCAACTGACAAAACCAGGTTACTTATAATTTATCAAAAGGATTTTAATCTTTACTTGAAAGAACCAATTGAATAAATTATGTAAGAATACAGATAACACCAAATTGGAGACAGATTGACAATCCTAATTATATGGCTCTTCTTATTGATCCAAATAACACTTCAAGACTACTGTGATTGATTAGAAGGATTTTAATTCCTTTGGAGAAACCAATTAATCATATCACACAAGTACAACAAATGTGCATTGATAAATTGAATATATATTTGATATACCAATTTAAATAATAAGGAAGCACTAAAATGGAGACAACCAGATAATTGAATGATTTCAACAAACAATTGATACCAATATGACACCACAAAATCAGAGATATTTCATTAACTTCTTCAAAATCATGCTTGCAACACGGTCTTTCAAAATATAAACTTTATGAAATTTTTTTGTTGTCGATCTATTACTCCTATTCTACTACTATCTTTTCCTCTATCTTCTAATAATTTCTTTTGGTCCTAGTCTCTCTTATATCCACGAGAGGCAACAAGCTTTAGACCAAACAACATGACTTTTGATGACAGAACATTATTTTGAAATTAAACATAACTAAAGAAACTTAATCATAAATATGTGTATCAATCTGTTAATCTACAAGTAAAAGTCTATGGTCATTTAAGACCTATTCAAAGCTTTTACTCTATGATATAATCAATCTTCCTCAAACCCCAAGTATTTTTCTAGGAGATTTTTGACATCCACCACGAACTTTGTATATCCACCATCTAGCATGATGATCCCATCAAGAAAAGTATGGAACTTGTTAAGATTGATCTCCCCATCATCTTGTATATGTTCCAAGCACTTAGGAATCATCTAATCAAAATATTCTCTTCATTCATCTATACCTTTCAACTGATTGTCATCTTTGAGGATTAATAGGCTGAAGAGGTATTTGATAGAGTCAAATGTACTCCTACTTTCCACTTTCTTCCTTATATCTACTAAATACTTATATTCATCAATTACACCTTTTGGGGCATCTGGATACCTATGTGTAGCTTTGCATAAAGTAGTCAGTATGTGGAAGGTAGGTTGCCATCTCTTTTGAAGCTCTTCAAGGATGGGGGAGTTAGTGTTCATTTGTTCCAAAGCTTTAATTAGATTGTTGAAGTTTTCATGCACTCCATTTATCTTCTCCTTTAGTATCCCAACTCTATGCTCTAATATCCTCCTTAGAGTCTCTATGATATGATGCTTGAAATCCTCCATGTTATGCTTCTTCAGCTTCTCAATTTCATCTCTCATTTGTTGTATCTGTGGATCCTCTGTCTGGACAGGTGGGTGATAGACAATTAATTCATCCCATCTCACTGTGGTGGCCTATTGCAACTGTTGTTTTAGCTTTACATTTTCAATAAACAACTTGTTCACCTCATCATTTGATAATTTAAATATCTTCTCATATTCATTAATTTTCTTCTCCATATTTTCTACTACATCCTTGGTGAACATTGCAGAATGCATGGTCATAGTGGCAGCTTTTGTAGGAGTTGTGTCTCTCATTGTTCTAACTATAGATGACCCCCTCATTTCCTGCACTACATCCAAGATTCAAGGCTTCCTTTTACTTTTTATGTTTTGTCCATAGAGCCAGTGTTTGGGAAGTAGGGTTATACCCTATTCCTGAGACACCTTCTTCTGAATCAAATTCTGCTACCAACATGGGGTCATTTTGTGCTCAAATCTGATCTAGAAGAAACATTTTAGACAGCTCCATCCCTGGTATAATTAGCATATCACTTTTCAATACCATCTATCTCATCTCCTCAGGGGTGACATTAATGCTATCAACATTTAACTCTTCAAATGTCTGAGCCTACATCTTAGCCCTCTTCAACCCATCAGCTCCAATAAGATTGATTTTCAACCTTTCATCAAATTGTCTCATTTTCATTTTAATCCAAAAGTCCTTAAATTCATTGGTATGGATAAAATTATCATCTTCCATGAGCCTTAGAGAGGCCACTACCCTCTCATCTTCTTTAATTTCATCAACTCCTTCCTTTGAAAGCCTAGTCATAGGATCATGAGGCTTTTGACTTCTTTTTTGTTCTACTGCCTCTTTTATTTCAGCCAGAGCTAGGATGGCTTCTTGTTCGTCATCATCACTTGAGTCATATTTAACCAATGGCTCAACTCTTTGTCTTTTAGCCAAAGTTTCATGAGTAACAAATGAAGGGGATGGATGTGTAGGTGATGGGGGTGGTTTCTGTGATGTGGATGCTTCATGTAGTGGTTGGTGAGGTGTAGGAAGTGGAATCAACCCCTCATTTTGGGCCATTTTGTATAATTCATCAAATTTATCAAGGATCATCTACATCCTTTTCAAAAGGTTGGGTTCACATCCAAAAAACCCTTTGAAACTTCTATTCTTCTCCTTCTTCTGATTCTCCCACTTCATCATTATTATCCACCTTTTTTTGGTTTGTAATACATCAGCAAAATACACCTGATTTCTGATAACATCCTCCTCAGGGTCAAACTCATGTAAGATGGCTCTCTTTGTCAAAAAAGTTCTTCTAATCATGTTGATATGACCCTCTAGGTTGCACACTCTCTCCTTTATAAATTTGAGGGGATAATTAACCCTCATGAACCTCTGCAATTCTTCTAGCATATCAGACCCAATGGCCAACTCTTCAAATACAGTCAAATCAGGAAAAAATGTACTTTTCCTTTTATTTCTCATCAAATCATGCTCCATACAAAGCATCTTCCACAAACTCTAGAAAACATACCCTTGCAGGTACAAATTTAGGAAAAATATGTGGTGCTTGGTCACATCCATATACTCTAGTAATTGTGTGTTGAGGCATAAAAATCCAGTCAGCATAATTATGGGTATAGCTCTGATCTGGCCTATACTATACAGGCCTCATTACTTTCATCAATGATTCAGGAAATCTTGGTGTTGGGTAACCAAGGGAAGCTATTATTCTAACAGCAAAATCATCTCAAAATACTACAAAATCACACTTTATACATTTGCTATCCCAGATGTAACACCAATTTTGCACAGGGAGTCTTACTCCACTATCTTATGTACACAATTTCATTCTTTTAGTCCTCTTCACCTCATTCTGATACAGGATTAAGTGACATAATAAAGAATATTTCCTAAAAGTAATAGGGGCCTCAGCTTCCCTAACTTGCAGCAAGCCCTCATGCATTTTTTTCCTAAATTATAGATGCAAAATCAAACTCTACATTCAACTCAGAGTGTTGAATTATCATGTCCATTCTCATCAATCCTATTGGTATGTACTCCTTTGCATCTATCCCCAAGACTTGACACAATGCATGATAGGTATTTTTGAAATAAACTTGAAATTATGAGGCTTGGAAAGGTTCTATTTTAGAGGAAGGGATGGGGAGTCTTCTGTTATCATCACCCCTCTTCATGTGTAGGGGGATCTCATAACTTTGATATGTTCTTCTCAACCTATTATACTCCTACTCCAGTTTCACTAAATTCACCTTTGTTACAACTTGTTTATTCAAGTTGAAACACTTTATAATGGCATCTCTTGTGACATCAACTAAGCACCCACCATTTGGAAGCCTAACAGTTTTGGTTGGGGCATGGTAGTTGTGGGCAAGGGCTTTAATTAGCTCAATATCAATGAAAACATTAGGGACAATCAATTTATCCAAATCTAGGGTTCATGGGTTTGATGTTGGAACCTTGTCGTTCCTCTTCTGATAGAAGTACCAATAAAGGTTCCAACCCAACTGAGGTATAATGGGGTCCCTACAGCCTTGAGCGAAGTCTCTGAAAACCTTTTTAGGTCCTTTTTCTACTGAACCGGGCAACAAGGAAAGCAACAATGATTGTAATGATGGTTTACTGGCTTTGGTTTCATCCCTTTTAACTCCTAATTTTGTCTTCTTTGGTGCCATTTTATAAAATTCACAGAAAATGATGAGCAAAGCTTACCTGAGAATAGAACTCACTTCGAAGAGTTCCCTTCACTCCCGCAATTTGAGCTCATCTAAAACTTGGCTTCAGCTATTATGAGTGAAAAATATCAACTTATTTCATGTATTTTAGCACCAAGATGCATTTACTCCTGACTCATAAATTCTCACAATTCAAATCTTTGTATCGAGCTCGATTTTATATTTTGATGTTGACTGATGTGATTGGTGTGTTTTAAATGACCCAATGGCTTGGTTACCGCACTACCTCGTGTCAGCTTTTGCTCCCCTACGGTACCACTGTGTCTCCTTGGTATCTATCTTCAATGTACCGCTCTACTGTGGGCTATGTCTTCACCCCCCGAGGTATAGTTGTATAGTGTGAAGGTTGTGGTATATACTAGTGGTTGCTCTTACCATCGTATCGCGAGCTACTTGGGGATGATCTACGATAGGGAGGTATGATATGGATGTTATGAAGGGTGGCTAATGTGATAGCGGTAATGCGGTAAAGGGTAAAAATAACTTTGAAAGGCGATAATGTGATTTATTATGAGAATAAGAGTGGGAATTTTGAATTTCAAATGATAAAAGACTTAGATTTTTTTATAAAAAATTTGTTTCCAACAGTGGCTCAAGTTGGGAATGAATGATTTACCAATCATTGCAAGAATCCATAATATCTCTAGGTGCAGACCAGGTGTCCCCTTCATATGGTTTTTAGAGGATATGAAAAAATGGAATTGTGGTGAGGATGGAATGAAGGCAGATATGAAGGTGAAAATGATAGAAATGGAAATGATCCTATACTATTGTACATGGAAAGAAACTTTGTTTTTAATGAGGGAATTCTAGGATTGTCCATGTATTGGAAAGTCCTAGTTCCCTTTTGATTTCCTAAACTACTATGCATGGAAAGAGATTATTTTAAGAGGTTTGTCAAGAATTTTCCATGCATTGGCAATCCTTAATCCTCTGGTGTTCTTCAAGAAAATAAGTGCTTTAGAAATTTCCCATGTACTGGCAATTCTTGTTCTTCACCTAACATGTTTTGGAAATAATAAGAGTCCTCCCCTCCTTTGCCAATGATAACAAAGGGACCTAACCACAAAGCTTCAAACTTCCCATGCTTTCCCTTTTCTTCACATCTAGCATTCCACATTAGTACCAAATCATTCACCTCAAATTTTCTATATTTGGCTTTCTTATCAAAAATATATTTCATTTGTGATTGCAACTTCACATTTTGCTTTTGGATTGTTCTCCTTATTTCATCAATTTTTGCAAGCTGCTCCATCCTTTCCTCCATTGGTTTTGGAATATATAAGTCTTCCTGAAGGATGAAATTATAAACTAGTAAAAGGTTTTGCAATGGCATCCTGGCTTGTGTTTCATACACTAGTTCAAATGGAGACTTTCCAATTGCCTTCTTTACATTAATCCTATCCACCCACACAACCATTCTCAACTTTGAGTCCCATGCCTTCTTGTTCCCATCTAACATCCTTCTTATGATTTTCAAAAGACTTTTATTATTGGATTCTACATGGTCGTTTGCTTGTGGGTGGTAAGGGGCAGCATAAGAAATAGTAATACCATATGTGTTGCAGAAATTTTGAATTCATCAGACGTAAAACACATCCCATTATTTTTGATCAACCTTATTGGTGTGCCAAATCTAGTTATGATATTCTCCATCAGAAAATTTATTACCACCTTTCTTGTTGCTTGTTTAGTTGGGATTGCCTCCACCCATTTAGTGAAATAATCAATTGCCACTAATATCCATTTATGTCCTCAACTTGACTTTTCCTGTATTTCCCCAATAAAATCAATTCCCCATTGATGGAAAGCGGCTTCTACTTGTAAAGGTCTAAGTGGTAGGGACCCTTGATATTTCATCTTTCCTGAGAATTTATGGCAAGCTTCACACCTCCTTACATATGCAAAAGAGTCATTGAAAACCTTAGGCCAGTAATAGCCCACCCTAAGAATCTTATGTGCAGTATTTTTGGCAGAATAATGACCTCCACAAACTCCTTCATGCATCTCCCTCAAGACATGTTCTACTTGTGATTCATCTAGACACAATAATAACACTCCATCCCTATTTTTCCAAAACAGATCCCCTTCTATGAATACGTACTTGGATGCCTGCAAATTTAAAGTTCTTTGATTATCATTCAATCCTTCAGGGAACTTCATGTGTCTGAGATAATACACTATGTTTGTGTACCAAGGAGTATGTTCAATACTTGCAATCGTACCATCCTCATTTTCTACATTACAGATTTGGTTAGCTTCAATGTTTGCTTTTGCCATTAGTTTGGCTAGACCCTGTCCCCTTACTAACTTGGTAATCTGAATTTCCATATTAAATTCTTGGATCTTATTGATCCATCTATATCTCTTCCCTGTCACCTCTGTCTATGCCAAGATATCTTTCACAGCTGTGTGTGGTACATATGCAATTACTTTGGCTCCAACTAAATATGGTATGAAAGCTTTTGTTGCTTTGACCAATGCATAAGCTTTTTTCTCCATAATATCATACTTTAATTCCGACCCCTGCAGTGATTTGATAAAGAAGGATACAAGTTGCTCATACCCTTCATCATTCTTTTGTAACATAACAGTTGCTATGGTATGGAATGAGGCAAATGAAAATATTTGGAAAGGTTTGGAAAAATTAGGAGATTTTAGAATGGGGGATTCTTTGATAGCTTTCTTGATGGATATAAAAGCTTCCAGGGCTTCTGCAGTCCAGTCTATTTTTTCTCCCTTCTTCAGCATTTTAGATATAGGTTTTATAATTTCAGCAAAATTTGACACAAATCTTCTAACAAAGTTAATTTGTCCAAAAAATGATTGAATGGCTTTGATAGTTTTGGGAATGGGGATTTTTTCTATGGCTTCTACTCTTTTAGGGTCTATTCTAATTCCTTCTTTTGATGCAATATGCCCCAAAATCTTACCCTCTGTGATAGAAAAGTGACATTTCTTAGGATTGAGACTGATACCATATTCCAAAGCCCTGATAAATATTTTCTCCAAGTGTTCTACATGGTCTTCTCCCCTTTTGGAATAAGCAGTGAGGTCATCCTAGTACACTACCATTGTAGCATTGATTAAATCCGCAAATGCCACATCCATGGCCCTTTGGAAAATTTCCCCTGCATTTGTGAGACTGAATGGAATTCTCACATAGACATATGTCCCCCATGGTGTAGTAAGAGTTTTCTTGTATTGCTCAGACTCTTTAACTTTGATCTAATTATACCCAAAAAATCCATCCATCATTGACAACAACTCACATCTTGTTACTCTGTGCAATACGACTTCCATATTTGGGAGAGGGTAATTATCTCTAAGGGAGGCAACATTTAAATTTCTAAAATCTACACATAGTCTAATATCCCCATTTTTCTTTCTTACTAGGACCAGGTTTGAGACCCATGTTGAATGTCTAATGGGCTTGATAATACCTCCTTCTCTGAGTTTTGCCAATTTCTCTTGCATTTTAGGCTCCAGAGTTGGATTGATGGGTCTCTATTTTTTCCTGAATGGTTTTGCACCTAGTTTTAATGGAATCTCATGTTGGGAAAGATCTTCTCTATATGCTTTAAGATCCTCATAAGACCAAGCGAAAATGTGCTTATATTTTCTTAACAATGCAATCAGCATTTTTTTGATTGTTGGACTTATCTTCTTTCCAATGTAAACTCTTTTTGGTGCTAATTCAGTCCCCAGATTGATTTCCTCAACATCTTCTCTCTTTACTAGTGTTTGCTTCATGAGATAATGATCATTTCCATCAAATACCCTTTCTAGTGCCACAAGTCCTTTGGAAAGTCTGTTGGTTTTAAGCTGCAAAACTTATTTTCCAAATACAGTCAGTTTTCCATCTACTTCCTCAACAAATGCATTAAAGTCAATCTCCTAAGCTTCATACTAGTCTATGCAATGGAGAGACTTTATGAGATCAATGTCATCATTGAAAACTTTCCAACTATAGATATTATCAAGGATAGCAGGCCTTGTTTTGAATTCAACTTGAGATACTCCGGCCAGGGTGATGTCATCTCTTTTTAGGGCTATATTGGCTAGGAAATTTGCCATCAAGTTTTTGGACCTGTCTATCCATTCAATGGAAAAAGCATCAAATAATTCAATTGTATCCCACACAACATTTCTATATTTTCTTAACCTCTTGTTTTTTGTAGCATATTTTGACCTGACTTGTGAAATGACCAACTCAAAGTCTCCAAGAATAGTTAGTAGTTTGATCTTGTGTTTGACAGCCATATTCAAACCAATTAGCAGGGCTTCATACTCTGCTATATTATTTTTACATTCGAACATCAACAAAAATGAATACTTGAATGTAGTACCTTCAGGTGAGATAAATACTACCCCAACTCCATTTCCTTCCTGACTACATGCCTCATCAAAATACATCTTCCATACATTGTGTTGATCCTTAGAAACATGCTTATCAATTGGATCAGTATTCACTAATTCAAGTTGGGAAAGCTCTATTCTAAAACTTCCAAAATCCGCATCACAAAAGTAATTTATTTGATCTTGAGCAACATAGTCCACAATCTGATTCATCCTTGGCTCTCTATATAACTTGACCTCTTCACCATTGACTCGTATTGTGGCATAGGACAAATAAAACTGTACATTCCCTCCAATTGTTGTAGTCCATTGTCTCGACAAGAGCATTCCAAAATGAGAGGGTGTGTCAATTGCAGTTATATCAATATTATATACTGCTTGTGGATAAGCAACCAACTTCACCTCTACATCTTTCATAATTCCTACCACTGGAATAGTTCTACTATCCATAGCGTAACATTTTCCACCAGTAGTGTCTACCCACATGCCAAGCTGTTTCATGACCCCTACTGGCATGATGTTGATAGCAGCACCTAAATCTATCATACAATTCCTTACCAGCTTGTTATTTATGAGTAATGTAGTAAAGAATGGATCAACTTGTGGAGGATTTATCAATGCATCACCTAGACAAACCTCAAAAACCCTCACCTTTTCTTGCTTATTACTGATCTTGGTGGTCCCCTTGTTCTCAGAGTTTGTGCTTTTATCATTTCCATTAGATATTAATTGAATAGAATTATCCCTATACTCTTTTATCTTCATCATTTCTAATAATGGCACAGACATTTTTACTTGAGACAAGGCCTATGTGAAGTCGAAAGATGTATTTTCTATTTTGGTTGTCTTTTTTTGCTCTAGTGGATCTTCTTTGTTCCCCTCTTTTTCTCTTTTGTTTGTGTCATCGGGATTTTGTTTATCTTTATGCAACTCTTTGCTTTCCTCTTTCTAAACATTTTTTTTCTCATTCTTATCAGGCTGCTTATTTTCTATCCTTTTTGGTGCTCCCTACGTTGCTCCTTTATCTTTCACAAATATCCCTCTTGGAACACCCCCTTCTGCGTTTATTGTTCTGTTTCTGAGCCTATAGTTACTTTTTGCTTGCTCCATGATGGCAATAGTTAATTTTTTTATCTCCTCTTCGGTAGGTCTCCTTATTCTACATTTACTTGACTAAGATAGTGTATAGGGATATGATTCATCATCACTTTTATCATAATCAGAAAAAATTTGTTGTTCTGCCATATGGACATTGTACCTCCGGTTATCAACATCATACTCGTAACCCTCTTCTTCTGAAGATGAATATTCCTGCTCAATTGGATGGAGGGTGTGAGAGGTTAAATATATTGTATGATCCTCTTCTTCATTATCCACTAATATTTCTTCTCCTTGTATTGACTAGGCTACAACACAATGATCAGGGGAATGTGGCAGGTTGCAAATTTGACACCAAGCATTATTGTTAACCATGTATGCTCCTCTCTTCTTTAAAGGATCAGGTGTTTCCTTATTCTTTGGCTTGTCAATTATGGGCTTTCCATCCTTCCAATTTTTTTTGTATGGCATATCATGTAGCTTTGGTCTTTCATTCCTATATGTGTTCTCTTGTCTATTATGAGGATTGTTAAAATTTTGGGGAACCCTAAGACTATCTCTTTTACCAGTCATCCCCGCAGCATTTCTATTGTTTTCAATAGTCAATGCTATTTTTTGAGCTTTAGCTAAATTTCTAGGGAACCTATTTCTAAGTTCATATCATGTCTTTGGATCAAATGCTTTTAGATAAATAGTTAATGTTGCAGGGTCTGTCAATTTAGACCCAGGTGGTATCTTATTATGTAATTTAGAGAACCTCTGGTTTAAGACATAAACTAACTCATTCTGATATTTCTGGATAATTATCAATTCATGTAAGGAAAACTCTAGTGCACACTGATTCCCATATTGTTCAAGGAACTGATCATGAAACTCTTGGATGGAAGCAATAGAAGTTGTTGGTAAACTGTTAAACCAATCTCTAGCCTCTTCAGTTAGTGACATCATAAATAGCCTCATATGTACATCTTCATACTGCATATCCAAATCTTGAATAAAAGCATTAAAATTCCTTAAGTGTTCCTCAGTTGTGACTGCACTACTTCATGTAAATTTTGGGAGAAGACCTCTCCAACTGTTGCCCATAGGGTAAGGATATACTTGGAATCCTACTAAGTCAAATTGTCTGATCATAGTTGTGTAGTGCTGAGGAGGTGGGTTTTCAGGATGTTGATATTGGTATACTGGATTATTGTATTGTACGTGGGGTGGTGGCATATATTGTTGGCCAGGGGGTGGCTGAGCATTTAGGTGTTGTGATGGATTTCTAGGTGGAGCATTTGATGGTTTGTATTGATTCCTAGATGGCTTTTTTGGTGCTTTTGGTGGATTTGAAGGTCCTACATTATTATTCATTTTCCTGTGAGGTGGTGTGTATTTGGGAGGTTAGCTATCTAAGCATCAAATTGGGCTCTTTGTAGCTTCAAATCCTGGAGTTCTTTTATCACTTGGAGCTTTTGTTCATATTCTACTTTCTTTCTTTTCATTTCTTGTCTTTCATATTCCAACTATGCATTTAATTCTTCCTGAGTCATATATTCATAATTTTCTTCAGAGGCTACATTATCAACAGGCTCGTTCTGATTCCCCTCAAGTAATGTCATTTTATGATCATATTCATGTTGTCTCCTAATCTTTTCAGCCTCCAATCCAACCATGAATTCTTCCTCTTTCTTAGGATCTAACTGAAAGAAAGGATTCCTTTTTTCTTCAGGAGTGTGAGGTTCCCCAGATGAGCTATTTTCATTTGTCAATGTATCATAGTGATTGTACGTCTCAAAGTGTGGTTTTGATGTTTTATCCTTATTTTTCATGCACATTTCATCAGACGCCTTCTTACCTTTATAATTCTTATGTTTCCATTTACTATTGTCATTAGGACCTTCTTTGTACAGGGACCTTCTGCCATGCATGTTGTGAACTATTGTGATGGTTGAACTCTAGGGTTTTTTCTTTCTGATGTGTACTTTATTTTATTAGTCTTGCACTTATTCTTTCAGAGTCACCACTCACTTTTAGAGAAGTGATTAAATTTTATAATTTATTGTTCCCAGTGGAGTCTTATGTAACGTTTTGACTCTATGATGAAGGCCTGCATTTAGGATTGAATCCCCAGCAGAGTCGCCAATATGTTAGTTCTTAAAAACGCTGGTTGAAAAACCACAAGAGGTTGCCAGGCTCTTGGTACGTTTTAGGCTAACGAACAAGGCCAAATGGTGTACTTGAACCTTCTTCTCTTTAGGATCTGCCAAACCTAGGTTGGTGTACCTATGTGAATGAAGTAGACTTGAACTATGTGTTTCCTACTTGTGCGATCTATCCATAATGGCAATTGGAAATGGAAAGATGCAAGCCTAATTTGGTATAAATTGTATAAGCAATATCAAGGTGAAGTTTATTAATATGTTCAGTTAACAGATGTAAGGTTTTGAAAATAAATATGATAAAACTAAATGATGAAATGGGTAAGACCAGTGCTTTGTTGGGTATAAAGAGTCAAATGAAAGTCTAAGATGAGTGGCTTGTATTTGGCAGTAACTCTAACTGTTTAGCACACTAATATTGGTTTATAACTTGTATAAACGTGCAGGTAAGTGATTAACAAACTCTACTTACTTATCCAACGGAAAAAACCAGGTTACTTATAATTTATCAAAAGGATTTTAATCTTTACTTGAAAGAACCAATTGAATAAATTATGCAAGAACACAGATAACACCAAATTGGAAATAGATTGACAATCCTAATTATATGTCTCTTCTTATTGATCTAAATAACACTTCCAGACTACTGTGATTGACTAGAAGGATTTTAATTCCTTTGGGGAAACTAATTAATCATATCACACAAGTATAGAAAATGTGCATTGATAAATTGAATATATACTTGATATACCAATTTAAATAATAAGGAAGCACTAAAATGGAGACAACCAAATAATTGAATGATTTCAAAAAACAATTGATACCAATATGATGCCACAAAATCAAATATCTTTCATTAACTTCTTCAAAATTGTGCTTGCAACATGGTCTTTCATAATATAAACTTTATGAAATTATTTTGTCGTCGATCTATTACTCCTATTCTACTACTATCTTTTCCTCTATCTTCTAATAATTTCTTTTGGTCTTGGTCTCTCTTATATCTACGAGAGGCAACAAACTTCAGACCAAATAACATGACTTTTGATGACAAAACATGATTTTGACATTAAACATAACTAAAGAAACTTAATCATAAACATGTGTGTCAATCCGTTAATCTTCGAGTAAAATCCCATGGTCATCTAAGACCTATTCAAAGCTTTTACTGTATGATATAATCAATCTTCCTCAAATCCCAAGTATTTTTCCTGTCATTTATTAATTGTCAAATCACTTGACCACTTGAATTCTTGTGCAGCTACGAAGTTTGCAAGGTGACTCTTCCACATGTTATCTAGGACATTTCTGACATCCACCACGAACTTTGTATATCCATCATCCAACATGATGATCTCATCAAGAAAAGTATGGAACTTGTTAAGATTGATCTCCCCATCATCCTATATATGTGCCAAGCACTTAGGAATCATCTAATCAAAATTTTCTCTCCATTAATCTACACCTTTCAATTGATTGTCATCTTTGAGGATTGATGGGATGAAGAGGTATTTGATAGAGTCAAATGTACTCCTACTTTCCACTTTCTTCCTTATAGCCACTAAATACTTATATTCATCAATTACACCTTTTACCATTTCTTGTGTAAGTTTGAACCTTGATGGGGCATCTGGATCCCTATGTGTAGCTTTCCATAAAGTAGTCAGTATGTGGAAGGTAGGTTGCCATCTCTTTTGAAGCTCTTCAAGGATGGGGGAGTTACTATTCATCTGTTCCAAAGCTTTAATCAGATTGCTGAAGTTTTTATGTACTCCATTTATCTTCTCCTTTAGTATCCCAACTCTATGCTCTAATATCCTCCTTAGAGTCTTTGTGATATGATTCTTGATATCCTCCATGTTATGCTTCTTCAACTTATCAATTTCATCTCTCATTTGTTGTATCTATGGATCCTATGTCTGGACAGGTGGGTGATAGAATATTAATTCATCCCCTCTCACTATGGTGGCCTATTGCAACTGTTCTTTTAGCTTTACATTTTCAATAAACAACTTGTTCACCTCATCATTTGATAATTTAAATATCTTCTCATATTCATTAATTTTCTTCTCCATATTCTCTACTACATCCTTGGTGAACATTGCAGAATGCATGGTCATAGTGGTAGCTTTTGTAGGAGTTGTGTCTCTCATTTTTCTAACCATAGTTGACCCCCTCATTTCCTGCACTACATCCAAGAGTCAAGGCTTCCTTGAACTTTTCTATTTCGTCCATAGAGCCAGTGTTTGGGTAGTAGGGTTATACCCTATTCCTGAGACACCTTCTTCTAAATCAAATTATGCTACCAAAATGGGGTCATCCTGTGCTCTGATCTTATCTAGAAGAAACATTTTAGACAGCTCCATCCCTGGTATAATTAGCATATCACTTTTCAATACCATCTCTCTCGCCTGCTCAGGGGCGACATTAATGCTATCAACATTTAACTCTACAAATGTCTAAGCCTGGATCTCAGCTTCCTTCAACTGATCAGCTCCAATAAGATTGATTTTCAACCTTTCATCAAATTGTCTCATTTTCATTTTAATCCAAAATTCCTTAAATTCATTGGTATGGATAAAATTTTCATCTTCCATGAACCTTAGAGAGGCCACTAGCCTCTCATCTTCTTGAATTTCATCAGCTCCTTCCTCTAAAATCCTGGCCTTACGATCATGAGGATTTCAACTTCTTTGTTGTTCTATTGCCTCCTTTATTTCAATCAGGGATAGGACTGCTTCTTGTTCTTCATCATCACTTGAGTCATATTCAACCAATGGCTCAACTCTCTGTCTTTTAGCCGGTGTTTCGTGAGTAAGAGATGAAGGGGATTGATGTGTAGGTGATGGGGGTGGTGTCTGTGATTTGGATGCTTCATGTAGTGGTTGGTGAGGTGTGGGAAGTGGAATCAACCCCTCATTTTGGGCCATTTTGTATAATTCATCAAATTTATCAAGGATCGCCTGCATCCTTTTCAGAAGTTTGGGTTCACTTTCAAAAAACCCTTTGAAACTTCTATCCTTCTCCTTCTGATACTCCCACTTCATCATTGTTATCCACCTTTTTCTGGTCTATAATACATCAGCAAAATACACCTTATTTCTGATAACATCCTCCTCAAGGTCAAACTCATGTGAGATGGATCTCTTTGTCAACAAAGTTCTTCTAATCATGTTGATATAACCCTCTGGGTCGCACACTCTCTGCTTTCCATATTTGAGGGGATAATTAACCCTCATGAACCTCTACAATTCTTCTAGCATATCAAACCCAATGGCCAACTCTTCAAATACAGTCAAATCAGGAAAAAATGTGCCTTTCCTTTGATTTCTAATCAAATCATGCTCCATCCAAAGCATCTAACTCCAAAAAGCATACCCTTGTAAGTACAAACTTAGGAAAAATATGTGGTACTTGGTCACATCCATATACTCTAATAATTGTGTGTTGAGGCATAAAAAACCAGTCAGCATAATTATGGGTATGCCTCATTACTTTCATCAATGATTCAGGAAATCCTGGTGTTGGGTAACCAAGGGAATCTATTTTTCTAACAGCAAAATCATCTCTAAATAATACAAAATCACACTCTGTACATCTGTTATCCCAGATCTAACACCAATTTTGCATAGGGAGTCTTACTCCACTATCTTGTGTACACAACTTCATTCTTTTAGTCCACTTCACCTCATTCTGATACAAGATTAATTGACATAATAAAGAATATTTCCTAAATTTAATAAGGGCCTTAGCTTCCTTAACTTGCAGCAAGCCCTCATGTATTTTTTCCTCAATTATAGATGCAAAATCAAACTCTACATTCAACTCAGAGTGTTGAATTATCATGGCCATTCTCATCAATCCTATTGGTATGTGCTCCTTTGCATCTATCCTCAATACTTGACACAATTCATGATAGGTATTTTTGAAATAAACTTGAAATTATGAGGCTTGGAAAGGTTCCATTTTAGAGGAAGGGATGGGGAGTCTTTTGTTATCATCACCCCTCTTCATGTGTAGGGGGATCTCATCACTTTGATATGTTATTCTCAACCTCTTATACTCCTACTCTAGTTTCACTAAATTCACCTCTGTTACAGCTTGTTTATTTAGGTTGAAACACTTCATAATGGAATCTCTTGTGACATCAACTAAGCACCCACCATTTGGAAGTCTAACAGTTTTGGTTGGGGCATGGTAGTTGTGGGAAAGGGATTTAATTATCTCAATATCAATGAAAACATTAGGGACAATCAATTTAGCCAAATCTAGGGTCCATGGGTTTGATGTCGGAACCTTGTCGTTCCTCTTCTGATAGAAGTACCAATAAAGGTTCCAACTCGACTGAGGTATAATGTGGTTCCTACATCCTTGAGCTAATTCTCTGAAAACCTTTTTAGGTCCTTTGTCTATTGAACTAGGCA
Source organism: Sequoia sempervirens (assembly GCA_007258455.2). Taxonomy (NCBI): domain Eukaryota; kingdom Viridiplantae; phylum Streptophyta; class Pinopsida; order Cupressales; family Cupressaceae; genus Sequoia; species Sequoia sempervirens. The sequence continues at coordinate 35,962,563 of VDFB02000009.1, read as the reverse complement.
ACGAGGATTGCAATGATGGTTTACTAGATTTGGTTTCATCCCTTTTAACTCCTACTTCAGTCTTCTTTGGTGCCATTTTATAAAATTCACAGAAATTGATGACCAAAGCTAACCCAGGAATAGAGCTCACTTCGAAGAATTCCCTTCACTCTCGCAATTTGAGCTCATCTAAAACTTGGCTTCAACTATTATGAGTGAAAAATCTCAACTTATTTCATGTATTTTAACACCAAGATGCATTTACTCCTGACTCATAAATTCGCACAATTCAAATCTTTGTATCGAGCTCAATTTTATATTTTGATGTTGACTAATGTGATTGGTGTGTTTTAAATGACCCAAAGGCTTGGTTACCGCACTACCTTGTGTTAGCTTTTGCTCCCCTGCGGTACCGCGGTGTCTCCTTGGTATCTATCTTCAATGTATCGCTCTATTGTGGGCTATGTCTTGACCCTCCAAGGTATAGTTGTATAGTGTGAAGGTTGCGGTATATAGTAGTGGTATCTCTCACTGTCATACAACGAGTTGCTTGGGGATGATCTGCAATAGGGAGGTATGATATGGTTGTTATGAAGGGTGGCTAATGCGATAGCGGTAATGCGGTAAAGGGTAAAAATGACTTTGAAAGGCGATAATGTGATTTATTATGAAAATAAGAGTGGGAATTTTGAATTTCAAATGATAAAATATTTAGAATTTTTTATAAAAATTATGGTTCCAACAAACCCAATGAGGGAAAAACAACAATGAGTATTACCTCACAATATAAGTAATTGCAAAACTGGTACAAGGGCTCACTGCTAGAATAGGGCACATTGTGCAAAAAGGCTCGTAGCTACGACTCACTATGATAGAAAGAACACAAGAAGATAGAAGAAAAATGTTACACAGAGAACAACTTCTCAATGCAATGATGAATCCACCACAAATGCTCCAACACTTTTACAACCTTGTATGAAATATTTTTGACACCTTCAGCTCATTGCCTTCATGAATCCAACACTTGAATTCTGCACTGCTCTACTCAAATTCGTATCATACACATCACTCACATCGATCTTGCATCTATCTTGTCTCTATCTTACATCTCACATCAACACCACACTTATTTATATCAACCTCAACATTGAAAACCTTCTCCAAGGTTGGAAACTAACTATTACATTCAAAATTTAAAAAGAGGTTGGCACCTAAACATTCTCGTGGTGGATAGGAATGAAGGTGACCCAAATAAATCCTTAATTAGGACCCAAATAGATCCCAACACATCTCAACACACTTTCATAAGCCTTTCATGTGGTGTTAACACAAGGTCGGCTATTACCCGTGCTAAACACCATAAAACATTAAATACAAGCTTCCTTAAATCAATCTAAAACTTTCAGACAAAAAAATTCACTTGAACATGATCTAGAATAATCTTCGAATCACCTGAGATCCATCAAACACTTCATCCAAACTCGCATCACACAAATACTTCAGCCCAAAACATCCGGTAAGCCTTATTCACACACCGACGCATGAAACACACATTGTACTACACCAAATCAAGTGAAACCTTGAATTATGAAAGATAAAAACATCATAAGAAACTTCCCAAATCTGCACAACCTGAAGCCAAACTGCGGAGAAATGCGGAGCAAATACATTTCTCCCAGGCCATAGAAAACATCACTAAAATACTGATTCACACACCGGTGAAAATATCTCACTCTGTACAACAATCTAGAAGCCCAAATTTTGGATATAGCAACCTCTAACAACCTTGAACAACATATCAGCTATGCACAGGCATAGCATCAACATAGAAGAAACACAGAGTTCATCCCGAAGCACATTCTGAACACTTGCACAACACTATTTACCCTTTTTATCAAATTTTCTCAAAAGAACTTGGAAAACAAGTACCAAAAACATCATCTATGTACATTACTTCATTCCAACTCATCTCCAGACACTGCAACATAAATATAGCTCCATGTACTCACAACACTTCCTCAATATCTCAACTACACATGCACAACCTACAACAACCTTTTTTCCTTGACATCTTCGTCATGCAAAAAACTTCCTTAACACATAGTTGAAATCAATGACAACACCAACCAGTAGACATGCCTCTTGACATCAATGACAACACCTTCATACTTGCAACAAATGCTTCTATCTAATTATCTCACGATTGATGATTCAACTAGATTACATCAATTTGGCAGTGTGTCAAGTTATCTCAAGGTCAATGCTCTTTTCCTTGTGCCCTCATATTGAGACTTGTTAGAGAATAATGTTAATTAGGCATCAGGGTTATTTATAAATCATCCTAATAAAATTATAATGCTCTATTATTAAATGTTTAGTCTTATAATATAAAAATGACATTGGTTATATTAAGTTAGGGGTGATTTATAAAGTGTTTCTTTATAAATGTTAATTAATTTTTTGATTGACATAAATATAATGTTTAATGGTTATTTGGTGAAAATTCACCAACTCCTATGTGAAAGGTTGAAAAATACATCAACCAACCTATTTGGTGCTTACCTTAAATAGAGGAGAATACATTTCATGTGTATTGAATGATGTGTACATATCATTAGATATGTGTGAGAATTTTATACAATTACAAGAGGTATTGAGGTATTGGAAGAAGGGAAGGAGATATTGTAAATTTTTCTCAAGTAAAAGAATGATGTTTTGTGGGTTTTTTATCATAAAATTATTACCACATAATTCATGTGTAATGTGTTGATCTCTTATTTTTCAATTTATATATCAAATTTTTATTTCTTCAATGTTTAATCTTTCATATTTAATAATCAGCAACTTATAGATCATAATTCCTAACATACTATCAAAGCAAGTTAAGTTGTGCTAATCATTTTTGCAAGTTAGTTTCCTTCAATTTATATAGTTTCAAGCTTTTGTAAGTGTAAGAGAGGGGGACCAACCACGTCAAGGCTCTAGATCACAGAGAGCCAAGAGCGGAGGGTTGGCCTAACTTACCTCACTCTAATAGATGTTTTGGGATGAGGATCAAGAATGAAGAGCACTCTCAAGTGATTTTGTCACTCTACAGACCCGAAAAATCTGGTTGGAGCTACACAAGCTGGTTTCTGGAGTCTGAATTGTACCTCAAACAGCTCTCTATCTGAGGATGGCAGCATAGGTCTAGGATGACAATGCGGCGTGTTGGCATCCATCTAGCGTGTTGTCATCTGTACAGCCAAAAAATGTAAAGTACAACAGAGAAACTACCAAAAACCTACTAACAGCCTAGCTAATAGGTTTTAATGAAATAAACAGAACAATAAAGTATAGAAAGTAAACACAAAAATAATAAAATAAGTAGATGAGAACTAGGGTGATGAACACTAGCTCACTAAAGTGTTAGTTCACCAGCTAGATCCACACATATGTTCACCTACACACAAGCAAGAGGGGAAAATTGTTGGGGTTGTAAATGTGTTTGCCTCAGTCAAACCCCTGTTTTGGTGTTTCCACCTCCACGAACAGCCAAAAAATAAATGGAGTAGAAAATGCAATAAAGGAAATGAAAGAGAGATTGTTGAACACTACAAAAAAATACTATGCTACTCAATCAAATCATAAAAGGAAAAGAGTGAAGCATTACCACTTCCACCCAAGTGCTCTCAAGGAAAATGAAGGGAGAATGCAAGCAACAAACTTGGAAAAGTCACCACAGCCACAGTGGTGATGAAGGGAGATGTCGCAAGACTCCAAGCTCACAACTTTTATGCCAGCCTCACGTGCAAGAGTGAAGTTGATGGATTATCAAGCTACTGCAATGTTCAAGCTATAAAAATGCTAGTAGAATGCTTCAAGGGTGTGCTCAAGAGATTCCAAAGTGTGAAGAAGATTGAATTAACTATCAAGAGGATGAAGTGAAGTGAAGTGGATGTATTTGAAGGCCAAAAGGAGTCATTTCAAGTCGGTTGGTCACACAAAGGCATTACAATTAAACCCCAATCAGGTGTGTAACATCCCTATGGACTCCAAAGGCAAGAATCTGTTAGGGATGGCAACGCGCCGAGCAGATGTTCGTGCACCGTGCTCGCGTTTGTGACAAAAATTCCCTCACCAACAGACAAAACACACACCAATTTGATGGAAGGAAGGTGGGTGATGTGGAATTTCACCTTCGGATTTGATTTTCTAAGGTGAGGGTATGCAAAAGGGGAATTTACACAAAGGGATGCAAATTCGCTCCTATACATTTTTCCCCCACTTTAGCGAGCACGAGTATTGATGAGTGTTCATTAAAGTAGATTGAAGAGTTAGATATGTATACCTAAACCGTCGAGGAAGTAGATCGCAATCTAGTGAATTTGAAAGCATAGGGCAGGAAAAGGACTCCACAAGTACTCTCTCCTAAGGAGGTTTGAGTAAAAGGACTCCATAGCTCTATAGAACTATGAAGTTGCACAAAGTACACCGAAGGCCCTCAAACCAATGATGGAAAAATCCTATAGGATGTAAGCACCTCACGAGTCTATAGACCTGCAAGAAGGAATTCCCCCAAGTACTCTCTCATGAAGGAAGCCTAGTGTAAGGGGACTCCGCAGAGTCAGACTAGAAAGCGGCTTCATAGGCGCACCTACAAACCAACATGTTAGTTAGTAGATAAAACATGTCAAAAAACAAAAGTAGCCACATAGGCAGACAAGTAGACAATCACACAAATAGTCAACAGATTGAAAGGCTTTCAAATGGGTCTCTCAAGAACCCTTCAAAATAAGAGGGGTCCACTCAAGGGATGCATTGTTTGAAAGTGCAAGAATGTTTTTTTCTCAAATCAATTCAACATCAAGGAATCCTTTCAAAAGATGTTTACTTCATCAAGAAATTTGAAAGGAAGAAAATTCCCCCTCGTAAGGGGAAGGTCGAGGCTTCTCCCAAAGGAAAATTTGCTCCCACCTCAGAGGAAATTTCTTCAAGTTCTTCCTTTGCGAACCCATGACGAAGGAAACATGTTCCGCTAGGGGCCCAAGTTGAGAATGCAATTTTTCTAAAGAAGTTTGCAAAGATTTTCGAGAAAATATTTGTTGGCAATGAATGCGCTTTCTAAAAATCAAAACATTTTGAAATTGAAATTGTCGCACATACAAGGGACAACTCAAGCAAAGAAGAGAGAAAGATAAAAGATCAAAAGAGAAATAGCAACATTACGAACAAGGGACACAGGGGTGATCTGATATTTTGGGGTCAGAGTTGCTCATAAATATAGTAATAATATATTAATGAACTGTCATCAACCCCCTACTATATCAGACCATGTGAAGAATGCACGAGAAGAAAAAGTAAAAATAAAAAATTGGGTCAACATGGAAGGGAATAGTAAATGCCCCCAAAACTTTGCATCGTCCCCAATTTTCTGAAAATCAAAACACATAACAGTGGAAGAATGATGCCACAAATAGAGGAAGTTCATGATAGATAATCACTCCTATATCCAAGCACCTACAAGGGTGACAAGGGTCATCTATAAACACATAATTCAAGCACGGGGGAACACATCACAACAAACACACATCTAATCTAAAGGTAAAGAATATGCCCCCCCTAACACTCATCAACCAAGAGGTCGTTCGCTTCCCAGTCTAGATCGTTATAAGGGGAAGGCGGGCGAGCTTGCAATGGTGGAATATTAAGGGGAGGAGCTTCTGACCCTCCCGCAATAAGGTCCAAGGAAGGAGGCCCCATAAGGTCTTCTCTACTCAGCTCTTGTGGAGCTATGGTCAACGATTTCATGAAGATCGCTGACAAGGTCAGGACCTCGTACAAAAAGTTAAACATGTACTTTATGGGAGTTCCATGTGTGACCTCAATGGGTGAGGAAGGTAGCACCCAAAATTCACTGCTTGGCTCACTGAGTGACTCGGGAATAGTGACAAACTCATGGGATGTCAGAACTGGCTCTGTCACAAGGACGATGCATGTTAATACAAGACCCTCCTTTAAAGAGGGTGGACTCCTCTTACACCCCCCATTGCTAGAAGGGCTAGCCTCCACTTTTTGTTTCACCGGAGGATGTGAAATCCCCACAGATGAGGCAATAGGTGCAGAGGAGGAGGAGGAGAAAACCACGGTGGACACCACCAAACTGTTCAGCATGTCCATGGGTTTAGGGAATGGTAGGATTTCATTGAGAGACATCAAAAGAGGTTGCTCGAATGAAGGAGTGATGAACACCTTCACCTTTTTAGGGTCAGGTGCATTTACGCTCGCAGCAGGAGCCAAAAGAAAAACTAAGTTTGATTGAACTGAGGCAGAGGGGAAAGGAGAGGAGGATGCAATAGGAGGTCTCAAAACAGGGGCGGTCAGCTCCCCTTCTTTCCTCTATAAAGTGGCCTACTCAGCCACTAGAGCCTTTTGCTAGCGCTTGCACTCACACGCAAGGAAAGTTTTGTGACTCCAGAAGCCAGAGGCCCGAAGCTAAGAAGGGATAGAAGGCTCCTACTCAACAATAGGAGTTTCCATCATAGTCGTCTCTGGTGGAGGGACGGACTCTTGGATGGGAGGAGGAAGAGTTTGAGAAACAACGGGGGGAGTCAGCTATAGCACCTCGACGGTGGGCCTCTTCCCATTCACTTCCTTGGGAGCAAGAGCAGTAGGATGTGGAGGCCAAGACATAGAGGATTTCCCACAGGGACCCTTCCCTCTACCATATCGAATGGGTCTAGGCTTTGTGGGTAGAATGGGAAGTTCAAATGCAAGTCACTTGGACTTTCACCAAGTGAGCACCATGGGGTTCTCCCACAAACATGAAGCAGAATCTGATGATGCCATAGCAAGGTGAGAGGAAGAAGCAGGCTAGACAGCAAAAGAGGAAGAAGAACCTTGAGAGCACTTCTCTTCTTCCCTTCTATGTTCCAGGGTGGCATCACTGCCAGCTTTCAAACAAGCCCTATGTGAGATAGTATAAGGGGATGGAGGGTACCTCACTTTATATGTTAAGCACCCTTTCTTATACTTTTCATAGGTCTGATACAAGATGTCCTTCCTAGGTAGGAGCATACCAATGGGTGCAAGCCAAAAGTGGTATAAGGAATAGCTACCACATGTAACTAGTGGTTTATAACCAGTGTCGTGGATCACATGCATTGAACCCTCATGAATAAACTTTAGACATTTATGTACAACCAAAGGAACTACATTCATAGCTACTAACCAGGGGATACCCAGCTTCACTCTGAAGAGTCCAAACCCTGACATTATGTCAAAAATTAGGTTTATAGATTTAGGTCCAACAAGTACCGACAAGGTGATGCTACCAAGGGGGGGTACGAAAAGACCGTTATGCATAGGGATGGTGCTTTCAGGTACATTGTACCCATCTTTATGCAATAATTTGATTAATATGATCTCCTCATTTATAATATTCACCTAACACATCGGGTCAATGAGAACACCTGCTACAGTGTTTTCGTTGATTCATGCGAGGATGTAAAGAAGAGATGGTTCTCTATTAAAACCCATCAGCAGGTCCTGCAAGGTGAAGGTTATACTTGGACCACTACTCGCAGGTTGCACAGAGGGGATAGGTAGATGCAAGAAGGAAGAAATCACGTACACTAAACAATACTCTCACACATCCCCCCAAAGGATTGCAATTGGACAGTGACCTAACAAAGGCTTCTTTCTACAATGCTTGTGGAACCTTCCAACTATGCCTACTAGGGGTCGCAGGTTGGGTTGTAAGACGAAACACCTCACAACACTCACACCTAAAATGCTCCTAGGACAGGAGGAAAGGACCCTTCAGCACTACTAAATAGAACCAAAATGGTTCATATCGGGTTCACCAAAAATGTAAGAGAGGGGGACCAACCGCGTCAAGGCTCCAGGTCATGGAGAGCCGAGAGTGGAGGGCTGCCCTAACTTACCTCACTCTAATGGATGTTTTGGGATGAGGATCGAGAATGAAGAGCACTCTCAAGTGCTTTTTTCACTCTACAAACCCAAAAAATCTGGTTGGAGCTAGACAAGTTGGTTTCTGTAGTTTGAACTATACCTCAGACAGCTCTTTGTCTAAGGATGGCAGCACGGGTCTGGGATGACAGTGCGGTGTGTTGGCGTCTCTCTGGCACTAGAATCCGTACGGATAGGAAACTTAAAGTACAATAGAGAAACTACCAAAAACCTATTGACAGCCTAGCTAACAAGTTTTAATGAAATAAATAGAACAATAAAGTACAGAAAGTAAACACAAAAATAATAAAATAAGTAGATGAGAACTAGGGTGATGAACACTAACTCACTAAAGCGTCAGTTTTCCAGCTAGCTCCACACACACATTCACCTACACACAAGTAAGAGGGGAAATTTGTTGGGGTTGTATAGGGATTTGCCTCAGTCACACCCCTGCTTTGGCATTTCCACCTCCACGGACAACTAGAAAAGCAACGGAATTGAAAATGTGATAAAGGAAATGAAAGAGAGATTGTTGAACACTACAAAACAATACTATGCTACTCAATCAAATCACAAAATGAAAAGAGTGAAGCATTACCACCTCCACCCAAGGGCTCTCAAGGCCAATGAAGGGAGAATGCAAGCAAAAAACTTGGAAAAGTCACCACAGCCGCAATGGTGATGAAGGGAGGTCTCGCAAGACTCTAAGCTTGCAACTTCTATGACATCCTCATGTGCAAGAGTGAAGTTGATGGAGTATCAAGCTTCTATCATGCTCAAGCTATGAAAATTCTAGTAGAATGCTTCAAGAGTGTGCTCAAGAGATCCCAAAGTGTGAAGAAGATTGAATTAACTGTCAAGAGGATGAAGTGAAGTGAAATGGATGGATTTGAAGGAAAAAATGAGTCATTTGGGTCGGTTGGTTGCACGGAGGTGTTACAAGTTGACCCCAATTAGGTGTGTAACGTTCTTGCGAACTCTAGAGGCAAGAATTTTTTCAAGGATGGCAATGCGTTGCGCAGACATCCATGCACCACACTCGCGTCCCTGATGAAAATTCCCTCACCGATGCACAAAATATGAGCCAAGTGGATGGAAGGCTGGTGGGTGATGTGGAATTTTTCCTTTGGATTTGATTTTCTAAGGTGAGCGTATGCAAAAGGGGAATTTACACAAGGGGTGAAAATTTGCTCCTATACAGTAAGGAAACATAACCTATGTGATTATGTATAAATAGATAATTTATGAACCATTTCTATAGGGTTTTTTAAAATTTACAAGTAGACTTCATGATGTTTATTACAAAAATAAAAAAATAAAAACTATTTGAAATTTCATGGATTTATATAGTTGTAGGTTATGGTGAATGCAACATTGAGGTTGCACACCAAATGGTTGACCAGATTCCTAAACAAAATTAAGTTTCATGGACTACAATGATATTAGGATACACTCAATATGGGAATGAAGAGGAGACTTTGAATCTCTTTTGTTAGATGCAACAATATTGTTTGCAACCTAGCCAAATCATGTATGCATATTTCTTAACATTTTTGTTGACCTTGTAGTTTATTTTGTCACATATTTGCAAATCTTGGAGATACAAAAATTGATTTATCAATCACGTATTTCCCTACTATGGCTTCATGACCATAGCATCAAGATACCTAGAATGAACTACTAATTTCATTTGCATTGCCATCTTGTGCCAAAAGTGATTTCAACAACACAATAATCTATAGAAATTCTTGGAAAATGAATTTAACTTAATGAAAAATAATAAAATACCCATGCATGAACATGCATGAGAACTATTTGAAAAAAATACTTGAACATGATATGGCTTCCTAGAACACAATTGTTACTAGGTAAGTTGGGAATAGAGTTAAAGAAGAGGCTCTAGATTTGTTTTAGAAAATATAAGGGGTAGAGATGTCGTTAGAATGCATTAATTTTATGAGTCATGTTATGTAATGCATGATTGAAAATATTTATTTAAAGGAGGGAAACAACAAAGAAAGAAATATCCTTTAAATCTACTATATATTGTTGAAGAAGTGTTGAATAGACATTAGAGGCATCGCCAATTTTTTAAATATTATCAAAATCATTATTGGTTATATCAAAGGCAATGTTGTTGTAAAGTGAAACTTGTGTAAATTCCACCTACATATTCATATTCCTCTTGAAAAGTTATACAATTTTTTTAAAATGTATTGTATTTTGAGTTTTTATAAAAAAAACGTTATGGCCCTAGGAATATTGTTTATCAATTTGATTCAAACATTTATTTTTTATTTTTTTAGAATATTGGATTGAAATTTAGTGAGATTAAGGCCCTCAAAAATGGACACTGTAATATAATTTTAAAATGTGAAAGCTAGTAGTTGCAACATTTGGATAGTGTGGGAAAAAGATTTTTTTTAAATGTACTCATGAAAATGGTTGTTTTATCATACTTTATGAGCTTCATGTATTGACATATTCTTATATATATTACACTCATTTGGAATGGGTGGCTATTTCCTTAAGAAACTATCTAGGGAGTAAGATTGGAAATGATAGCTCACCCATTATAAAGTTAGAAGCCTCTTTTGACTACATATGTTCAATATGGCAACAATCACTTAAAGAAGCTTTAAAGTTTTGTAACTACTTATTTTTTGTAAAAATAGCATGCCTTGATAAACCTCAACCCTCTAAAGAAGCTAATAAAAATGAAAAGTGGAAGGATGACATGAAAGTAGAGCATGATTCTCTAAATAGAAACAAGACTTGAGATCTTGTCCCTTTTATCTATTAAAATAATGTTGATTGGCATTGGCTATATAAAGTTAAATATAACTCCAATGGTGAAATTGATAAATATAAGGAAAATTTAGTTGTTAGAGGATTTATTGAGTAACTTGGTACATATAATGATGAAATATTTGTCACATTACAAAATAGGCACCAGTATTGTGATTCTTACTCTTGAAGCTTGAAATAGTTGTGAGATACATTAGATGGATGCCTAATTACATTCCTAAAATGGTGATTTTCAAGAGGAGATTTATATGTCTCAATCAAAATGTTTTGAAAAGATGAATTAGAAGAAAAAAAACTACGAATGTTTTAAAACAAGTTCCTAGAAGTTGATATGCAAAATTCAGTAGCTTCTTCCATTCTTGTGGTTTATCTATTTGCTACTCTAATAATGTGTACTCACTAAAAATGAAAATAAATTATGTTTTATGTGGATGCATTACTCATTATGAGTATTCTTAAATTTGTAGTCCACAAATACAAAAGAAAATTCAATCAATCATTTTTAAAATGTCTAATTGGGATCCCCATTAGTTCTTGAGAATGGTTATCTTAAAATCATTATCTTGTTGTGGTATTTTAAGAAAAATATAGTTTTTTAATTAATCTAATGGATTGTAGGCTCATTGTTATACCCATGGAGGAGGCCATTAAATTAGACCTTTAAAACATCATGTGAAAAGACTAATCCTACTTATAGACAATTACTAGGAAGTTTTACTTGAGTATTGCTTGGCCTAATATTACCTATGCAATAGGTATTGCATCTAGATTTGTGCAAATATTCATAAGTGGGTCACTACGAAATGACAAAAAGAATATTAATGTATATAAAAGGGACACTTAATTATGGTATTTATTAGCCATACACTAAAAATGTTAATTTGTTGGTTTTTGTGATCTTGACTATGTTGATGATTTTATTGATAGAAAACATAGCTATGGTTGTCTTCAAATATGGTGTAGGTGCTATCACATGGAGTAATAAAAAAAAAAACCTCATGTGGTTCTTTCATCTATAGAAGTTGAGTACAAAAGCGCAACAAAAGTAGCAAAGGAATCAATGTGTCTTAAGAGATCACTGAAAGAGCTAAATACGGGTACCAATGAGAGTACCATTTTGTCATGTGATAGCTAGAGATTATATTTCTCTTTCCAATGATCTTGTTCAACACCAAAGAAAAAATCACATTGAAGTCATTGCACACTTCATTTGAGAAAAAAAATCAATGATGAAATTACACTCCAATTATGCCAAACAAATGGTCAAGCAACAAATATGTTTACAAAACCCTTATGCAGTACCAAATTTATAAATTTACAATGCTTGGCATCAAGGAGTTGTCATTGAGGAAGAGTGATACCTCATAGTGGCTAGCTTTGTATGTAAGTCTTAGACCTATAGGCAAGGCACTTGTAAGACTTGCAAACTATAAAGATCTAAAAGTATTTGTAAGACCTATGGGCATTTGATAAGACCTAAAGGAACATGTAAATCCTATGAGCATTGCATGTAAGAAATACATGCATTATGTATCTCTTCCTTTACATTCCTTCTTCCATTTATAAAGGAATTGCATATAATAACTATGGGCATTATATAACAAGAACTTGGGTTGTTTGAAGGAAGTTGTTTAAAAGAGCTCCAACAAAAAACTTTATAAGACCTCTTTTAACATTCTAAGAAAATTGGAATCTAAACTATTTATCATGTAGTCTAGAATACTTTATCTCTATCTTGGCATATATTTTTATCCCTATGGCATGCTTTTCAAGAAGTATTCTCACTAAAAAAATATTTTTTTCTTTTAAATAAATTGAGAGCACAAGCCCCCGATAAACATTAAGGGGGAATATTAGAGCGTAATGTTTATTAGGGGATCACACTTAATTATAAATGGTCTTAATAACATTAATAAATCTTTATTATTATAAGTTGTATCCTTGTAATATAAAATATGGCATTGGTCATATTAAGTTAGCGGTGATTTATAGTGTTGTTTTATAAATAATTAATTTAAATGATCTTAAATTGTTATTTGGTGAAAAGTCACCAACCCCAATGTGAAAAGTTGAGAAATATATGAGCCAACCTATTATGGGTTTACCTTAAATAGGACAGAGTACATTACAAATGTAATGAATGATTTGCATATAGAATTAGATGTATGTGTGAGAAGAGGTATTAAGGCATTAGAAGAAGGAAAGGAGAAATTTTGAAAGCTGGTTTTTTGAATTTTATTGGTAGACATCGTAAAATTTTCTCGAGTAAAAGAATGATACTTTTGTGAGGTTTTTATCATAGGGTTTTCCTCATGTAATTTGCATGTAACATGTTGATCTCTATGTATTTTACAATTTATGCTTTGGTTATTTATTTCTACAATGTTTAAGATTTAATGCTTAATGATTAGCTACCTATAGATCTTAATTCTTAGAAATACCATATTTCTCCTCTCTACTCCATCCTTGGCCTCAATCATTTCCTTTTATGTGCAATGTGCTCTTGTTCTTGCATCTTCGCATTTTTTACTACATGCATTAGCCATCTTGGCCCTCGATTACAATGCATTTTTCTTAGACCTGAGATGCCTTTGCATCATACTTCCTAGGTGAGAAAAGAAATGAGCCCTTCATATGCTTCTCCTATCACCCTTCTCTTTGAATCCATCTCAAGAATCCTTGTCCTTGGCATGGACTGCTCACACGATTACTTAATCCCTTCCTCTTGCAGTTCTATCATCACCCTTCATCTTGGGGTTCTTGACTAATGTGTTTTATTGCCTTGAGAGTTCAACATTCTATTTGGCTACCTTAAAGTTTTAGTGATATATCAAAATAGCTTAAACATTAAGGCTCTACTTGATTGCCTCAAATTTAGCAGATCCAACACCATGATGAGGAAGAAGGATAAGGATAATGGAGTGTGATATGAAACATTGGTTCAATTTAGAAGTATTCTTATTCATTTGCAATGGCTCGTGGAAACATATTGTCTCCAATATTTTCTTTGTATCAAACCAATTTTCTCTAGCTAAGCTAGCAAAATAAAATACCTTCTATGGAGCACAGGAACCTTTCCAATGATCTTCTAGGAGACTATCAAGAATGGGATGGACCTCCAATTCTAAATCAATTCAAAATCCCCCAAATTTAGGTATGAATTTAATATTTCCTTTGTTGATGATAGAACCTAATGAACTAGAATGAAATGTGTCAAGATATACCTTGTGTAAGTTAAGGCCAACATCTTGCCAAAGAATTTTGTACAATTCACAAGGGAAACCATCACACTCTAGAGCCTTATCCATGAACTATAAAAAGGATGTCCTCCTAAGAAAGGAGTATTTCCTAGACCACACATTGAGTGGTGGAAAGATGACAATGGACCACATATAAAAAATGCTTGAGCACCTCCTCATAAGATAGTGAGGGATTTTGAGCTTTGAATACATTTTTATAATGTTGAACAAAGGCATTCAAAACCTTTGGAAGTTCAGAAATGTGCTTATCTACATACTTTATGGTTTTTATTTTTTGCAAAAAATTTCTCACTTGCAAGTCCTTAAAAGAATACTTGGTTATTCTATCACCAACATTCTACTAGTGAAGTCTAGCTTTGATTTAAGATATGTAGGCAACTGAAGCATTGACCACCTACACCTAACGGCACAATTAGCCACCTAGATCTGTAAGGTCTTGTGAAAGGTGTAACTTCAGTTGAACACACAACTAATCGAGCTCTAAAGATATAACTATGTATGAGTAGAAAATATTTGCTAGCTATCATCCATAAATTCTCAAATAAATGGGTAGTGCAAGAGATGGCATTAGTACACCAAGAAATCTAACCTATATCACCTTTTGGATGTAGCAAAAGATTGCAAACACGTCAAATGTGGCATGTGGGCTTGTGATGAAGCAAATTATTCATATATATATATATATATATATATATATATATGTGTGTGTGTGTGTGTGTGTGTGTGTGTGTGTGTGTGTGTGTGTGTGTATGTATGTATATGTATGTATTTATATGTATATATGTATGTATATGTATGTATATGTATATATATATGTATATATGTGTATATACATATATATATATATAGAGAGAGAGAGGGAGAGATTATGAAGACCCCACTCCAAATTGAAATAGATTAGAGAGTGGTTGGAAAACACTCATTGTAGCAAGGGTTCAACTAAGAGAATAATAGCTAGAAAAGGAGAAATACAATTGTGTTGACATAGTAGCACAATCAAGTCGATTTGTGACTCTTTTTGAACCACTATGCAAGTTGGATTGGGTCTACCAAAAAGTAGATGTTGTAGTGCCTCTCCATTCTCACCGTGGATGTGCAGGTAGTTGGCTAAGGAACCTGAAGATGAAGGATGCAAGCTATGGACATATTGATGTGATGGGAGTGCTTTGGTTATCTTTAGGGTTTTCAGATGATTCTGACATATTGTTGTCACAATGATATAATATTATGATTTTGATTATGATTATATTTATTATCATGAAGAGGTTCTAACTTGTGTTCAAGTGTTGTGGTTGCAAATGGAATGTGAGATTTTGTTAGTACTTTTGTGATTATGATGTTTTTATGTTATTATTGTTATGCAAAGATTTATTTGGATAGTTAGGTGATGCAGTAGTATGTTGTTAGGATAGGTGGAAAGGGCGGCATCGTACCATTGGAAGTATGGGGGTCATGTGGGAATGAGATACGATTGCTAGAGTTCTTTTCCTAGTACTTCGGCTATTATACACATGCGCTCTAACTTGTATGTTTGAGTGAACAGGTACTAGGCTACGTCTCCACCTGAATTGGGAGGTCTAAGCATACCCTGAACGCAATGGATCAATTGATCAGTGATAACACTTGGTCCCCTACCTTAGCCATCATCCTTAGAGAGGATAAGTATCTGGTTTGGCACCCCATCAGTTTTGTTAGTATGTTGGTTTGGTCAGTTAGTGTTGCTTGCGGTTTTGCTTTTCGACCCTAGATAGTGGTCGGGTAATCATTTGGGTATTTGGTTTTATTTAATTTATATTGTCTGACAAAATGTCTTGGTGATCCTATGCATTAAAATAAATTATTAGTAAACAAGTACACTATGGTAAATAAATATATAATTATAGTTGATAATAAAATAAAGTTATAACGTAATGTTATAATTAATGAATAATAATAATATGGTAAATAAATAATCGTAGTGAATAATAAAATAAATTTATGGAGGGATGTTATAATTAATAAATAGTAAAAATAATATGATAAATGAATAAAATATTGGAGTATATAGTTAATTATAATCTATAAGTAATTGAGGATAAATAATTTTACTTGTTTGTGTAAAGATTGAATATCTATTATATTATTTGCTATGATTTCTTTTCTTTTTTTTAAATTAATTAATTTAAAATTAATTTTGTATGTCGAAGAGGTTAACTTAATAAATCAAAAAAAATTACTTTAGTTTGTTCGAGAGTTGGTCGGAAATTCCTGTACATGGATAATGTTTTGCCTTCTATGGGTTTTTTGGAGAGATTTGGCAGTTGTTCTTTGGGGGGGGAGTCAATCTAAGGAAGTCGATACATATGCAATTGATTAATTGTGGATGTTATGCTTGTACGTTTGGAAGAGGTAGTATTTTTTTAAATCGATACTCCAGATTCTATTTATTAGATAAGAGGAGCCATCGACTGCCATCGTAATTGACAAGTCCTGTAAACTCTCTTTTATCACTGTTAAATTTCCTTTCTTTAAATTGTGCAAAGACTGTTTGAATCGTTTGCCATCATGCCTATGTTTTCTTTTGCTCATGGATTGGAAGTGGGGCTTCAAGTTTGAAGTGCTTCAACTGATATTTGTTTGCACTTGTTCTATACTCACATTGCTTGTAGAAAAAGGCTTGTGAAGGAATCTTGGTTGAATGTGTGGCAAAGTATTTTGGTATTCAATGCACTCGTTTCCTTGGATGTTTGATGTTTCTACAGTATTTGTGAATTGATAGTGTGCCATGATCAATCAAAACATAGAATAATTCATGAATACGTTATCAATTTAGCATCATACGTTATCACAATCGGAATGTGGCTTTACACCAATCAATCATATTTGCTTGAAAGTTTCTTAGCCTTTTCAACAAATACATTTTGTGCATATCCTACAGTCATTGCACTCCATGGTGTGGCTTCTATATGCGCCTGCTAATTAATTTTGCTTGATATTTTTTTTGGCCTTGTTAACAAATCCAATTCGTGCATCTTTTGTAATCATGTCATTCCATATTGTGACATTTATTTACCCCTAGTCGATTACATCCCTCTGAAAACTTCTTGAACCTTTGTAATAAATACCCTTTTGGCAAATATCCTGCAGTCATCACATTCTTTGAAATTTCTAGGGCTTTTCATTAAATTCAAGCCATGCCCTACCTTGATGCAGGAGCATCCAAGGTTTCAAGCAATCTTGCATCAGCCAAAAAAATATCTGCATTCATGTTTGCATTTCAATAGTTATTTGTCGGACCCAATCTCAGCATTTCTTACCGCATTGTACCGCATTGCAACATCAGAGCTCACGGAGCAGGATATATGATCTTCATGGCTACATCTACATCATATCCAAAATTCAAGTGTTTTGGAGATTCCAGAACGAAGTTATCACTAACAAAATATCAGTTGTATTTGGACAGAGAGAATTCACCGACCAGTCTTGGCTTTTCAAGGGTACAGACCTATTATGTGACTTGCGGAGCTCAAGAGACCATTTCATAAGGATGCACATTCATTGAGGAACCTTAGTTCTGATCCGCATCGTGCTTGTTCAAGGATCAAAGGAAAATCATTTGTTTTGGCCAACCTTCACACATTTCATCAATTTCGGGATTTAAGACCTCTTGAGGCCAACGCAGACTTTTCTGGAGCTGGGAATTAGTATAAATAAGCATTGTGTAGTTGCATTAGAGATCATCATTATCATCATCATCCTTAGTAGTGATAGATAGTAGTTAAGGGCTTCGACCCACATTGTATTCTGGGCTTTAACGCCAGATCATTCTGTAATTATGTAATTCTGTAAGCCAAAAGGCAAGGCATGTTGCCAGTGAATAATTGATCATTCTCTATATTTCCATATGTGATTGTGTTCTTCTTCATTGCGTTTCCGTTGTGCTTACTCTTGCTGCAAGGTTGGATAGTCCTATTCCTAGACCCTCCATCCTTGGCTGCACCAAGTGATATCAAAGCGAAGTTGCGAACCTTTGGAAGAGTAGAGTGAAGTTGCAAACCTTTGAAAGAGCAGAGCGAAGTTGCGAACTTTGCGAGAGCGAAGGTGGACAGATCGCCGACTTGAGGCAGTTGCACCGAAGCAAGTTTGTGAAGTGGAGTGAAGGCATTCCATAAGATCTTTGTGTGGATAGATCGTTGACTTGAGGTAGCCTACTGGTGTTTGTCAACAGATCATCTATTGTGAGGTAGTTGCGACCCTATAGCCAGATCACCGACTTGAGGCAGTTGCACCGGATCCTAGGAAAAGATGTCACCAAGGAGAATTCATACTACTATTAATGTTGTTGGAAAGATGGATGAGATGATGGAGATTATGTGAACAA
The DNA here is from genome assembly GCA_007258455.2 of Sequoia sempervirens. Taxonomy (NCBI): domain Eukaryota; kingdom Viridiplantae; phylum Streptophyta; class Pinopsida; order Cupressales; family Cupressaceae; genus Sequoia; species Sequoia sempervirens. The sequence continues at coordinate 35,944,203 of VDFB02000009.1, read as the reverse complement.
TGAAAGTGAGATTGGATGTTGTTGAAGAAGATAGAAGAAAAGGCTTAAACCCTAGAACGAATGATGAAAGCGATGATGATGAAGTTCAAGCTGTAGAACAAGCTGAAGAGACCTCGGAAGAGGAAGAATCAGATCAGGTAAAGATGATGAAGGCTATTTTGAAAATTGGAAAGCGACCTAGAATGGAGATTGCGAACTATACTGGTAACCTAAATCCGAAGGAGTTGATTGATTGGATAAATGATATCGAAGAATACTTTGAGTATGAAGAAATTGAAGATCTAGAGAAAGTGAGATTTGAAAAGACTAAGTTGAAAGGACATGCTACAATATGGTGGAAGGAAGTTTAGTTGGAGAGAAACAGAAAAGGAAAAGAAAAGATTGTGAAATGGGATAGAATGGTGACAAAATTGAAGAACCAGTTTATACCTGCGGACTATGAGATGGAGCTAATGAAGAGATTACAAAACTTGAGATAGAAGGAGAAGACTGTGAAAGAGTGCACTAAGGAATTTCATAAGATCATCATCAGGACTAGACATAGTGAAGCAAGCAAGGAGAAAGTGGAAAAATATATCAATGGGCTGAGGATGAACATTCAGGAAGAATTGAGTCTATTGAGGATGAATTCAGTAAAGGGGAATCATATCAGTTTGCATTAAAGGTGGAGGAAAAGCTGAACAAAAGACATGAGTAGAGGCAGAGAGGAAGAGGAGGTAGATTTCAGAGAGGAAGATCACAATTCAGAGGAGAAAGAACATATACGGAGCAAAGTAAGGACAAAGACTCATGCCGCAAGGAAGAGAAGGATTCCAATTCATACCAAAAGGGGAGAGATGACAAAAATTCTTATTGCCACAACGGAGGAGGCTACAATTCTTACCGCAATGATGGATACCAGAGAGATGGGAAAGGATATGACAAGAGAAATTTCAGAGGAACCTATTTTAAGTGCGGAAGTGAAGGACATAGAGCATTTGAGTGTCGCCAAGAAAGTAAGAAGAATGAAAATCAAGCAAGAACCGGATATGTGGAGGAAGAACCAGTGAAATCACCAAGTTCCAAAGGAAGTCCTGAGAAGGGAGAGTCATTATTCATGAGGAGAGCATTGTTCCAGGAGAAGGAAGTACCTAAGGAAGCACCACAGAGGAAAAGTTTGTTCCGAACTAGATGAAAAGTAGGGGGTAAGTGTTGCAAAGTTATCATTGATAGTGGTAGCATAGATAACCTAGTTTATGAGGAAATGGTGACAAAGTTGAATTTGGAAAGGAGGAAACACCTGAAGCCTTATAGGATAGCCTAGATTCAAGATGAGCACAAGATACTTGTGAGTGAGCAATGTCTGGTGAAATTCAAAATAGGATCATATCATGACGAAGTGTTGTGTGATATTATGCGAATGGATGTATGTCATATGTTGTTGGGAAGACCTTAGCAGTATGATAAGAAAGCTATACATGATGGGAGAAAGAATAATTATACCATAATGTCTGATGGAAAGAGGATCACATTGAAACCTTTGGAGGATGAACCAGAAAGTGAAGTGTGTGGAACAGCTAGAATCAATTTGGTAGATGGAAGGAAATTTCTGGACGGACTGAGACATGAAAACATGTCTTTTGTTTTGATTCCAAGGAAGTGTGGAGACTTATATTCAAGAAGAACCGCAAGAGAAGAAGAATCACCCGAGAAGGAAGTTACTGAATTGATAACAAAGTACCAAGATCTTATATCAAAAAATGTGCTAGAAGGATTACCACCAATCCGAAGTATCAGTCATCATATAGATCTTATCCCAGGATCCAGTTTGCCAAACAAAGTTGCACATCGGATGACACCAGGAGAGAATGCAAAGCTAAACAAACAAATACAGGAGTTGTTGAGGAAGGGATTGATCAGAGAGAGTATGAGCCCATGTGCAGTACCAGTTGTACTTGCACCGAAGAAAGATGGAGAATGGAGGATGTGTACAGATTCAAGAGCTATCAATAAGATCATAGTGAAGTATAGATTCCCATTGCCTAGGATGGATGACATCATGGACAGTTTGAGTGGAGCAAAGTATTTCACCAAGATAGACCTAAAAAGTGGATACCATCAGATCATGATCAGAGAGGGGGATGAGTGGAAGATTGCTTTCAAGACAAATGAGGGATTGTACGAGTGGTTGGTCATGCCATTTGGATTGACTAATGCATCGAGAACATTTATGAGGCTGATGAATGAAGTCTTGAAGAGATTCTTGGGTAAGTTTATCAATGTTTATATGGATGATATTTTGATTTTCAGTAAGACTAAGGAAGAACATTTGGAGCAGATCAGACAAGTATTTCAGAGGCTGAGAGAAAAGAAGTTGTTGATAAACATCAAGAAGTGTAGTTTCATGAAGGAAGAACTAGTGTATTTGGGATTTGTGATATCTGCGGAAGGATTGAAGATGGGCCCTGAGAAGGTTAGAGCAATAGTTGAGTGGCCTACACCTGTGAATGTTGGAGAAGTAAGATCATTTCATGGACTAGCAACTTTTTACTAGAAATTCATCAGAAATTTTAGTGGTATTTGCACGCCGATGACAGAGACAATGAGGGGTGACCAAAAGGAATTCAAGTGGATGTCAAGAGCACAAAAGAGTTTTGAGATATTAAAGCAGAAGGTGATAGAACAACCTGTGTTGGCATTACTGGACTTTGATAAGGTATTCCAAGTGGATTGTGATGCTAGTGGAAGTGCAATCGAAGTTGTGTTAAGTCAGGAAGGGAGACTAGTAGCCTACTTTAGTGAGAAATTGAATGATGCTAGGAGGAGATATTCAGTTTATGATCAGGAATTCTATTCAATTGTACAGGCCTTGAAGAAGTGGACATTACTTGTTACCTAAGGAGTTTTTGTTGTATACGAATCATCAAGCTTTGCAATATTTGAATAGTCAGGTGAAGTTGAACCAGAGACACATGAGATGGGTAGAATTCTTGTAGAGTTATACATTTGTGTTGAAGCACCAAAGTGGAAAGTCAAACAAGGTTGTAGATGCATTGAGCAGGAGGAGTTTGTTGACAGAGATGAAAGTTGCAGTATTGGGTTTTGAGGAACTGAAGCACATGTATGAGGATGACATTGATTTTGCTGAGGCATGGAAGGCTTGTAGGGAACCGGTAGAGACATATAAGAGCAGATGGTTGGATTATTTCATTCAGGAAGGTATGTTGTTCAAAAATAATCAATTATGTATTCCTAGAAGTTCAATGAGAGAAAATTTGATCAAGGAAAAGCATTATGGAGGATTAGTAGGAAATTTTGGAATTGATAAGATGGTAGCATTGGTGAGTGAGAACTATTTTTTGCCGCAATTGTATAAGGATATCAGAAAGTATGTTCAGAGTTACAGGATTTGTCAAGTTGCAAAGGGAAATAGTCAGAACACTGGAAAGTATACACCATTGACAGTACCGGAGAGACCATGGGAGGACATAAGCATGGATTTTGTGTTGGGATTACCTAAGACACCACGGGGATTTGATTCTATATTTGTGGTTGTGGACAGATTTTCTAAGATGGTGCATTTCATACCTTGTAAGAAGACCAATGATGCAGTGCATGTTGCAGACCTATTTTTCAAGGAGATTGTGAGATTACATGGACTACCAAAAATCATAGTATCAGACAGGGACACTAAATTCGTTGGATATTTTTGGAAGACATTGTGGAAGAAGATGAAGACAAACTTGAAGTATAGTTCAGCATTTCACCCATAGACGGATGGACAAACAGAAGTAGTAAATAGGAGTTTGGGGAACTTGGTGAGATGTTTGACTAAAGGGAAAGCAAGAAATTGGGATTTGATACTACCGCAAGTAGAATTTGCATATAACAATTCAATAAACCAGAGCACAGGGAAGACACCATTTGAGATTGTGACAAGACAACAACCTAGAGGGTTAGCAGAGTGACATCAGTATGGAGAATAAAAGGAGTGCAGAGGCAGAAGAATTTGCAGGATTCATGGAAACAATGCATACTCAAATCAAGGAGCATTTGGAGAAGATGAACAGTACCTACAAGGAGACAACGGATAAGAAGAGAAGACATGAGGAGTTTGCAGTTGGAGAGGAGGTAATGGTATATTTGAGAAAGGAGAGATTTCCAGTTGGGACATATAATAAGTTGAAGATGAAGAAGTTTGGACCTTGTAAGATCATCAGAAAGTTTGATTCTGGAAATGCATATGAAGTGGAACTACTAGAGGAATTTGGCATATCACCTATATTCAACATTGCAGACCTATACCAGTATCATGAAGGAGAGTCACCAAAGGGAAAAGAAGTTGGTTTGTCAGACCAGATAGCACATCATCTGGAGGAAATTGAAGAGATTATAAACAGCAGAGTTGGATGCAATACCAGAGGGAGGCAATACAAATAATATCTAGTCAGATGGAAAGGAAGACCAGAGGAAGATTCGTCATGGATTTCTCTAGCTGAGGTGGACCGCATTGGTTTTCCTCTAGCCCTAAGAAAGTGAGAGGCTCACTTTTCTTCAACCTCAAGTGTCTGATGTAGGAGCATCCCAAGTTTCAAACAATCTTGCATCAACTAAAAAAATATTTGCATTCATGTTTGCATTTTAGTTATCTATCAGACCCAACCTCAGCATTTCTTACCGCATTGTACCGAATTGCAAATTTAGAGCTCGCAGAGCAGGATATATGACCTTCATGGCTACATCTACATCATATCCAGAATTCAAGTGTTTTGGAGATTCTAGAACGAAGTTATCGCTAACAGAATATCAGTTGTATTTGGATAGAGAGCATTCACTGACCAATCTTGGCTTTTCAAGGGTGCGGACCTATTATGTGACTTGTGGAGCTCAAGAGACCATTTCATAAGGATGCACATTCATTGAGGAACCTTAGTTCTAATCTGCATCATGTTTGTCCAAGGATCAAAGGAAATTCATTTGTTTTGGCCGACCTTCACACGTTTCATCAATTTTGGGTTTTAAGACCTCTTGAGGTCGACCCAGACCTTTTCTGGAGCTGGGAATTAGTATAAATAAGCATTGTGTAGTTGTATTAGAGATCATCATTATCATCATCATCCTCAGTAGTGATAGATAGTAGTTAAGGGCTTCGACCCACATTGTATTATGGGCGTTAATGCCAAATCATTCTATAATTTTGTAATTCTGTAAGTCGGAAGGCAAGGCATGTTTCCAGTGAATAATTGATCATTCTCTATATTTCCATATGCGATTGTGTTCTTGTTCATTGAGTTTCCGCTGTGCTTACTCTTGTTGCAAGGTTGGACAGTCCTATTCTTGGACCCCCCATCCTTGACTGCACCATACCTGTTGTCCTTTCCCCCTTGGGATGAGTTCTCATTGAGGCCTCTTGTCAGCAATTCATAGCGCCCAGTCATGTTGGGCGGGTCGCGCATCCTACCTAGTTTGAGCGTTCGTTGTTGCCCTTGCAGCATGTTTGGAGTTTAGGTTACGATATTTTGGGTATAGATAATTTGTATTATGATTCCACTCTAATATAATGTATATTGATTGATTTAGGATTTCTTAAATTCTATCGATAATACGATTTATATCGATTGGATATTGATAATGTTTATTGACATTGTGTGATAGTATATATATATATATAGTTTATTACGATTACATTTTATTGATAATCAGATGTATGTATATAAATTGTATTTGTTGTGACATTTTCACACATCGCCCCATTGCAAATGGGGACCCCCTGTTTTTGCTTTTTTTTGTCTTAGCGTTGCAACTGCTAATCACCATGTTTCTTTTACAATGAGGAATTAAAGTTTTGAAGAGTCATCCGAGCCAAGTTGAGAATTCAAGCCCAAAACAGTGCCTAAATGTCATTGAAGTGCTCAGAAGGTCTGGAAGACAAGGATCGCCTATGCTTTGAGTCAATTCTGACATTTCCTATTTTTTAGGGATTTTTGTTTTTTTGCTTTTTTCATTTTTGGCATTTTTTGGACCAATCTGGGATCCCTATTTTTTAGGGATTTTGTTTTTTCTATTTTTAGAAAGTCAACCCTGGTCATGGAGTCAACATTTCCATTTTTAGAATCAAAATCAGGCCACCAGATGTAAAAAAATTGAAAAATCAAGCAAAAAATTAAAAAAATCAAGAAAAGCATGGAAAAGCAATAAAAAATTTGGGAAAATCAATGTGAAAATCATGAAAATCAAACCTCCAAAATTGAAAATCAACCAAAAAGCATGAAATTCATGGTGAAAATTCGCCTAATTCTGGAGAGGTGCGCCCAAGAAAGTGGAGTAAAGTCTTCAAAATCCACCATTGAGAATGGCAAGACTTTTTGGAAGTCCGCCCAGCCATGGAAAGACCTTTTGGAAGTCCGCCATGCCTTGGATGGAAGATGGCAAGCATCATGGAAAGTCCGCCCAAGCCTTAAATGGGAAATGGAAAGAAAGTTGGGAAGTCCGCCCAGCCATGGAAAAAGAAATGGCAAGCCTAGTCTAAAGTCCGCCCTACCTTGGCAGGAAGCTGGTGAAGTCCGCCCAAGCCTTGATGAGGAAATGGCAAGAAGTTAAGGAAGTCTGCCCAGCCTAGAGCAAGGAAGAAAATTGAAAATTTGGCTAAGTATGGACGCCTTTGGGGGGGGAGGGAACTTGAGAAATTTGGCTAAGTATAGATGCCTTGCCTATGTAATGTTACCTTGGGGAGAAAAATTTCATGAAATTGACTAGGTATTTGATGCCTCGGAAAATGAAATTTGAATTTTGGCTAAGTGTAAAAAGAAAATACATGTGGAAAAGAAGTTCCAAAGTCCGCCATGTGCTTGTCCAAGCTAGTCCAAGTCCGCCTTGACATGTGAAGAGTAAAGTTCGCCTAGAGGGAAATGGGAAATGTCTTGCCAAGGCAATAATTCCGCCAAGCATGAAACAAAGATGGCATAGCAATCAACAAAGTTTGCCACCTCTCAAACAAGAATTGTCCTGACAGGTGCCAAAGTCTACCAAGGTTAGAAACAAACATGGTAAAATTCGCCAAGAAGAAACAAAATTTGGCTAAGTAAAAAATTCAAAAAAAATGGAAAGGCACAAGTGAAGTCCAACTTCCCTTGATCTAGGCATGTCCAAAGCAGCTCAAAGTCTGACTTACCTCTAGCAAAGAATGTCCAAAGCCTCATAAAGTCCAACCTTGGCATAAAGAGTGGATGGCGAGACCAAAGTAAAGTATGCCGAAGGAGAAAAATTCAAAAAATTGACTAAGTGTTGGAAGGAAAACAAGAGGAATAAAGAGGAAAAGTAAAGAGGAAGTGAATAAAATCCTTGTCCAAGGATGGAGTCTGCCCTACATAGCACAAGCCAAATTCAAAATTGAAGGCAAAACCACAGGCAAAGTTCATTCGAGCATAGAGATGGCCAAAATCTTGGCTAAGTGTTGAACGGTCCACATGAAGGTGTTACAAAATGAAATTGAATAGCCAAAATTTGGCTAAGTATGGGAAATACTTCACAGGGAAAACTCCAATTTCCTCCATTGTGGCGAAAGCACAGAGGCATTCCTCTCCAAATTCAAGGCACTTTTCAGATGGTGACAAGAAGAGTGTTCCAAACAAATTTCTATACTTAGACAATTTCTTGACACAAATTGGATAATTCAGAGAGGAAATCCAAAGGAATAATACCAATCCAATTCAAGCAGGAGGAATTTCAAAGCAATCAGGAAAGAAAATAACTTCAAGTCTAAACATGTAGTCCAAGGCGAGACTTCCAATACAGGGGAGAAGAAGAAATCGTCTCAAAGCGAATCCAAGATCAAAGCTAGGAAGAAACAAGCACCAAGGACAGAGTCATCAGCAAAGAAAAATATTTTAAGGCAAGCACATGGAACAAGACCAAAGTGACCAAGGAGGGCATCCAACCTGCTGAAGTGGCACCTCGACCAATCAAATTGTTCCAAGTCAGCACGTCCAGATTCAATGAACCTGACACTCCACCATGCAACAACTTTCTATTTTATTGTTGGTTCATATTTAGCAGAAGGAAAAGTGTCCCTAAATGTAATTTTCTTATTGGTCGAGAATGGAGTTAGTTATGACCAACCCTAATTAGGGTTTTATTTTAATCTCGACCATTGATCCTAAATCAATATTGGCCATTGAATTGCAATTGGGGAGCCTATAAATTGAGCTCGCCCCTCATTTGTAAAGTGTGAAGAAAGGGTATGAGATTGTTGCGTTTTGCTACTTCCGATAATAAAAGCTCTTATGCATGATTTGCTTTGAATCCCTTTTATTGTCAAGTGGTTTGCAAGGTTGCATAACTTCTTCAATAATAGATTAGAATTAGATAGAACTTTATATTACAATTAAGATAGATTTTGCGTTGAATGTTTGTTAAGTGAATGCAAGATTTGATAGTATAGATTTATGGTGAAACATTGCTCATACTTTCTTTGGATGGATGATTTTCATTCAATGCGTAAACTTAGCCTGAGCTTATGGTTGTGGATGGTTAACTTCAGTCTAGAGAAATATTGTTCTGGACATGAAAACTATAATCACACCCCTTGAAGATTGCACCCACTTTGTGTAGTTGTCCCAGGAGGCGAAGCAAAGCGTGGTTACCAATTTCACCTAATCTTTACCATCTCTTGAATTCCTAGGCATAGATTAGATCCTCTAAACCCTTATCCTTTTTCTGCATTTTTTTTGAAATCTCAAATTGAAAATCCCCAACAGAAGAGACCCTTAATGATAAATCCGTCTAAGTCACGAACTTGTGAAGAATTCCTTAACGTAAGTCCCTTTGTGTATTACCAGCATATCACAACGCCCATTGAGCTTATCCACGTCATGACCTAACGAAAGAAACCTTGGAGTCGCCATATGATCTTCTCGCAATCTTAGCATACGCGGTGATTTTGTTCAAGAGAGGATAGAGTGTCTTTGGACATTTTATTTTGTGTGTTCGGTGGATGATAAAACGTACACCAACAGTATCGTATTATATGAAGGTAAATAGTAAAGGATTGGCTGCTGGTATGTGAAAGAATATATAATTTAGGACCATGTGGGACCCAAACAGCATTCGCCCAACTTCTTAGCATGCTCTTAGACAAAATCAGTCCTATAGAACAACCTATAAGAGCAAACTACTCAAACACTTGCAAGCATTATGAAAATCTGAAACTGAGATAACAATATCCAAGGGAGTTCTAGACCCCATACCTTGGAGAACACATTTGGAACAAACTTGCAAGGCTTCTTTGTAGGCAATGCCATTAATCACTCCGATCTCAACCATTTAACATTAACAGCCAAAGGAAAAGGTTCAAGAACCATTCAGAAGCAAGTTAAATGCCCAAAGGGCAAGAAAACCTAAAAGCTTTTGCAATAAATTTAAAAAATATAAAAATATCTCATAATATTAGAAATTGGTATGTCGAGAGAAAACTTAGCAGGTAAACAAGCATCAAGCCAAACTAGTCTCTCCTAATCCTGCTCTCAAAGAGAACATATGTTCTTAACAAATGCCTCAACCTAAGAAGAAAGATTTTTTAATTGATACATAGTAATCATTGTAACGATATTGAATATTATGAATGTTTGAACTCAAGCATGTAAAAAATACAAATTATTGTTAACTAATTCACCTTTAAAAGAAATTATAAGTAATCCACCACTTCATACTTTTCATCCTCTAGCCTCTTTTCCCATTGGCAAGCATTAGAAACATGTACTGCCTTCTAAGTCATCCTCATCTCACAATTCTTCAAAATGTGGGAATGTTCAAAAACCTAATCATAACCTCAAGATAAGAGGATAGTGACGATTGGCATCAATAAAGATAATTCCAAGATTACATTTTTGTTTACAATTCCGTAAGCAATGGGGACAAGATAATTAGTGATTAGCTCACCCTACTCTCTCTAGATAATAGCAACAAACCATGGAACTTTATGACAGATACGTTATTTAAAGACCACCTATGTAGCATCAATCCATGCGTTTGAGACCTCATGATTTTTTCCATAATCATATTCTAGTTTTAACATGCTTTCTCAGCTGAGCTATTAAAGGGTCTACAATTGATACATTCATTGAGACTTAGTAATGAAAGCAAGAGAAAGCCATAACAAGTAATTGAAAGCAAACCAGATGCATCATGCTAAGATATGATAATAAGAGTTGACAAGGACTGAGATTGAATTTGGTAAAACATCTTAAGAAATAATAAAAACTTAAATAGAATCCATTGTCTAGAATGCTCCCCACAATGAGTGAGTGAGTGTGTGTGTGTGTGTGTGAGAGAGAGAGAGAGAGATCTGGAGAGGACAACAAACTCTAAACTTCTGAATTCTACTCTGCCTAGAAAACAGGCCCCAATTCTGTGATGCAACACATGCCATGAATCAGATTAGACAAGAGAGAGAGGTGCATACTCAGCATCAAGGAATTCCATTAAGCACTGGAACTGCACCTAGATCTTCTCTAAACCTGGAAATACTCAATACCCAAAGACAATCTGTGCTTTAATGATTCCTTTCCAGCCTACAATCTGCTAGAGAATAAAACAACTGATATGTATGCAATACACGTGAATCTTAAATATTCATGTGCAAAAAGGTTTTAGTTTTGCAACAATAGAGAAAATTTATCAGCTACTGAACCAATTCCTCATTGAAAACCATCAATGCCATCCTGAATATTTCCCCTTTTCTTTTCCCTCCAATTTTCACCCCACATTTTAGCTTCAGCAACTGCTCGCTCACGGTCTAGATAAGCAGCAAATCTCTGACCTTCTCTAGAAGCTCTACCAGCACTTCCAGGACTATCTATAAATCCTTCACGCCTTCCACTCTCTCCAGAGTCTCCATCATGGCTTCCTTGAATGTGAAAAGAATCTACTGATCCATTTGCAGTGTTCTTTCTAGAGTCCTTTGTTCTTCGATCAGGAGAAGCCTGTACCTGTACCAGAAGAGACTTAGCATCTCCACGTTTATTGGTTTTATCCTTTTCTTTGTCAGATGCACAACTCTGCTTCTTCTCATCCCTTCTTTCACGAGAAGAGGTAGAAGCAAGACGAGAGTTTTGAATAGGATGCACTGCAGGATCATAAATCTGGGATGCAAGGTAACTGAGTGCTGTAACAACGTCACCAATCAGGGGGCGAGTAGCAGCTTCCTCCTGAAGGCACATTGCACCCACAGCAATTGCTTGATACAAACCCCTCATAGGATAGCGTCCCTGAAGCAATGGATCAGCCATCTGTGAAAACTTCCTATTCTTAATCAAGGGGCGTGCCTGTAAAAGCCATAAAACATTGTCAGTGAGTTGCTGAATCTTGTTACTAGTGCTAGGAAAATATAGCAGTTTCAAACATAGTTGAACTAAGTGGAACAAGGATGATTTAGAATTTATAAACCAAAATTTTGAGCATTTATCTAAGCAGTATCATGTAGTACTGCTTACATATTAACAACATTTGAAAATTTAAAAGAAGTTAAAAATCGAGAAGGAAGAACATACCCAGGCAACAAGATTATGTTCTCCTGTTGCCCTGGAATTGTCAATGGCTTTCCTTCCTGTGATTAACTCCAATAAAACAACCCCAAAGCTGAAGACATCTGATTTTAGAGTCAACTGACCAGTCATAGCATACTCTGGTGCACAATATCCATAAGTTCCCATCACCCTTGTGGAAACATGGGTCTTGTCTCCTACAGGTCCAAGCTTAGCTAGTCCAAAATCTGATAATTTAGGGTGAAAATCTTCATCCAGCAAAATATTGGAGGATTTTAGGTCTCGGTATATGACAGGCGGGTTGGCTTTGTCATGCAAGTATTCCAACCCTTTTGCAGCACCAGCTGCTATTTTCATCCTTGTGTTCCAATCCAGTGGCTCCTTATCTGGTGAAAGATCTGCATTAAGTGGCATCGAAACATGTAAGTCTATTGAAAAGGAGATTTCATATTGAATGGGTAAAAACTAAATCACTCCTGTGAAGTAGGAATCAAAGAGTACCGTGCAGATGATCTTCCAGAGATCCTGATGACATATACTCGTATACTAGAAGCCTCTGATCCCCATCCGCACAATACCCAATAAGATTGACCAAATTAGGATGGTGAAGAAGGCTAAGCATCAGAACTTCCACAAGGAATTCCCTGTTACCTTGCAAGCCATTCCTGTCAAGTTGCTTAACGGCCACAACCTGTGCAGAATCATCAAGAACCAGCAACACCATGTCATTGATGAGTCTGCAATATGCAAGGCAATGAAAAACAACTAAGAAAACATTAATCATATAATCACCTGACCAGTGTTCTCAAGCTTTCCTTTGTAGACCCTGCCAAAACCGCCCTCACCTAATAAGCATTCAGGTCTGAAGTTCTTTGTTGCCACAGCCAACTCACGAAAAGCAAATGTCTGAGCAGCAATATGTTGCTTTTCATCTTTGCGAGACTCCCTTTTGCTATCAAATGAAGGTTTAGATTTTGTCTTCTCTGCTGCATTGAGGATACTATTATAAAGGAATCCATCCAAAAGTAGTGCCCCACAATTCAATTTTGAGCCAAGATTTCCCAAATATGAAAAATAGGCAAAATTTTGTTACTGTTCTAACACATAACCAGCCTAGGACAATTTGGTGGTGATGAAATGATATAATGATGAACATAAAGAGATCTACTTTTGCTGACCTGTAATATTTATGATTTCATAGTATTACAAAATTAATACATCAAACCATGCCACCATTAAAAATGTGGCATTTGAATTATAATCATTATCTATCTAAGCAATAAATGGATGTCATGCAACTCCAGAAGACTGCCCTTGTAAGCAAAATCCTGGATCGAGACAGATTTCAACATCTCGAACAAAAATATAGAGAACGCAGTTAATACAAAATAACCCTCGGGAAGAGAGAAACAATCATCCTATGACAGTTTTAAATAGGTAAAATGCAAGCTTTTAATACATCTGACTAAACATTAAAGAATTACAAATAATAAAATCAAAGAGATGCTAAAAACAACAGATGTAAACATCATAAATTAGGAAAGAGGGCCACCCAACAAATCACTACAGCACAAGCACATTTCCCTCACAGCCCTGGCCAAAAAAAGGCTCATCTATATGGAAATACTTCAAACAATCTGATTCAAATTTTGGGAGTCTCTTCTTAAACTGCAGCAACAACAATACAGACTATCTCCTGTCTCTTGACTAAGGTCTACTTCTGGTATGTTCAATTCTTAACCTAACCTGTCTTTGTTCCTCGGATATCAAACTCAGGCAGCCTCCCAACCTTGAAGAAACCTGCATATTGTGCATCTATTTGGCCCTTCTGAGTTAATGCCAGAAAATGACTGGCTCCTGGCATACAACGGCACATACTCGAATCAGGAACAAAGTTGGCCAAGACTACAATGTAAATCTAATTACAAATTCTACAAGCATGCACCTTCTCCATCTTAAAAAGAGCAATTTGATACTCCGTTCAGAATACAAGGCCTCAGCAGCCGCACAGATTTGTCTAGCTAAATTGAGAGACATGACATTTGAGGCCTGAATCCTTTAATAAGGTACAATGCCTTCACTAGTGAATTTGCATAGATTAACTCACTCAATTAAGCAATTTGCCATTAAAAACAAGAGAAAATGGTCATTCCTACCAGGAGAAACGGAAAACATTTAAAGAATCATATTTGGAGCCTATACAAATGATGGTTTCACTGCAACAGAATAAGGACAGCTGCAGTCAAGTTTGGTGTAATCAGTAATTTCATTTAGCTATAGGATGCACATCATAACATTCTTATCTGTAATTGCAATATCCAGCACATGGGTCTTATCATTCTCTTTAATCATGTGCCCACGAATTTAAAAAGCATCAGATCATACTAGGAAACTAAGAATACTCTCAAAAAACTTGAAATTAATTGCAAGTAATTGTGAATTTGTGACTGTCTACATTTGCTACGCCACTTTCTGAAATTTTCCTGAGCTTCTAAAAGTTGGTTCTGAAACACTTTGCATATACACCTATTTTTTGTTGGCTCATTTTACACTCAGAGGCCAAAAAATACAGAGAATAGGTAGATTTGGTGTTAAGATTAAGGCAATAGTCCTGCGGCCTGCCTTACTAGATTTACTTTGGACAGATATAATTTAGAAGTTAAATTTTAAACCCTGATGAGAGATTCTTTTTCAAAATTTAATATATACCCCAATAAGTGTTCAGATAAAAAAGCATAGGGCTGCCTCTAAAAAGGTAGGCTTTGCTACACGATGCACAGCATACTATTTTAGGTCCATTCCATTTCTTTTTGTATTAATTATTAGACCCTCTTAGGTAAACATAAAAAAGTTCTTTATAACACTCTAATTTTTATTCTTACTTTCTATGAAGTCCAATGCTTATTTTTATCTCTAAGAACTACAGAAGCAAATATCTTTCCCAGGAATTTCTCCGCAAACCAGAATATAAAGATAATTTGAATTTATCAGAATAAAATCAAGAAAAAACTCAGAAAATATTGGGCTAAGGTTAGGCTTAGGGATAAATTAGGAAAAAAAACACCTACGCTAGATTTTTTACTGAAATTTTCCAATTTATTAAGCACACAAAAATAGCAATTACTCATCAAAAAATGCCTTTTTTTTTTAAATCATGATTTATTGCATTTTATTGGTGGTAAATCCAATAAAAATCCCATAAAAAACCAGCAAATATGCATTGAACTGATAAATTCAATTTCTCACAATTTTTTTTGGCAATTTAACAACAGAGAAGGCCATAAAAGATTTATCAGGAGAATTCATGATAAATTAAAGATATTTGCTTCTATGGTATGAATTATAGTTGACATGAAATGACTGAAATAACAATCAGTTTTTTCTCTATTTTGATGAATAATTTCCCAAGTTTTGTACCACTGTAAACCCAATTAATTGAATTCCATTCACCATGCCATGTAAACAGAATGCTACCATACAACAGACCAAAAAATTGTGCCCATATGGAGTCACATGAATCATCTCCAACTGTCACAACAGTTTTTTCATGTGCAACTAAAGCACAAAAATTGGTTGCAGTTGAAACTCTCATGCTTTTGGTAAATGAACATCAATAAAAGTTCAAAGATGCCTTGTAGAGGACAAGAGGTGATCAATTTATTACCTTTTCAAGGACAAGTTCCCTTTCTCCAACAAGGCAAATCCCAAAAGAGGATGGGCACTAAGAAAGTGCAACATGTATTTATTTTAAAGAGATGAATAAACAAAGACAGGCACCCCATAATTTTATTGGGAATTTCCAGTATATGTTCATAATTCTGTTCTTTCCTCTACTATATATGAAATATGATAATATCACAGTATTCCTGAACACCATAAGCACCTAAACAGATGGTGTCTCATAACCACAAAAAATTCAATCCAACGAAATTTAGTGTATTTCTAGCCCTTAAATGTCAACAATTAATGATCACTGTTTGCAATTTTAGTGCCTGTATTTACTATGGATCGGTGCAAATGCAGAAGGACTTGTGGCATATTAAACAAGAAAATGTCCACGAATTTCGTTATGGTTGGTCATATACTTCAATTTGGGAATGAAGAAGAAACATCTGGAAAATTATGGTTGACACAGGCGGGGCCTGGTTTTCCAGGGACACTGGGAGCAAAATTTCAAGTAACATAAGATGGAAAGGAATTTGTTGTGAAATAATTCTGGAGAGAAAAAGCAGGAGCAAAGGTGGATAGAGCAGGCAAAGACAGATGGGGCAAAGCAATTTTAGAAACTGGTAGAGAATAAACAGTCAAAAGATAGATATTTTGAATTTTCAGAAAGTTTGGAAGGGAAATGAAAGAGTTGGAAACAATCTCTCTACAGGAGATAGTCAACAAAAGTGGAACAAAAATAATCCCTTTTGGCAGGATTTTTTCTTCAACATCCTGCAAACAAAAAATGGCACAAAATCCCAAATTGCAAAAGGAGGGATTTTCAGAGGTAAACACAACACCCTTGGGTATAAGAGAAGGAGCTTCAAAAGCCAAAAAACTAAAATTGAATTGGATGAAGCAATTTTGGAAGATACCACTCTCCTCCTTAAGGTTTGAACCTTCTTCACCAAACTAGTTGATTTTTGGCCTATAAGAGATTAACTTCGAGATTGGATTCACTCCAATTGGGGTAAAAAGTTAGAGATGCAAAGCCTTGTCCAAAGGTTTTTTCTTGACTGAATGTGAGTTTGCAAAAGAAAAGAAAAACATTATGGGAGGAGGTCCAGGAGGACCATGGTGTTGGTATATATCTAAAAGATTGGAAACCCAATTTCAATCTTGTTAACCATAAGATATCCATATCTCCAAGGAGGATCAGATTGCATAGCCTTCCCTCAAAATACTGGGAACCTCAGGTTCCGGCCAATATTGGGGATTCTCTAGGCACATTCATCAAAGCAAATGAAAACTCACAGGCAAAGGAAGCAAAGATTTACACAAGGATTTGTGTCAACTTAGATCTCATTAAACCTTTAATGAAAGAAGTCAAATTGTTTTTGACAACAGGATGATGGACACAAAAAAATCAAATTGAAAGGACCTTCCATTTTTTGTGAGTGATGGAAGGAAGCATTCAGGCAAAGATTGCAAGAAGAAAGAAAATGATATCGTTAATAATTCTCAAAAGGAAGCATCCCAGCTCTATCCTAGTCCAATTAAGGAGCAAGCCAAAAATACCATTGAGGGTTCTAAATAGTTTAAAGATGATTCAGTAGGAGGACGGAACATTCAAGACTGTACTAAAGGACAATTCCATTTTCAATCTGGCACTTGCTCATTTTGGAATATCCCCAAACAGATACATGGAGGCAACAAAGGCCAAGGAGAAAGAGTTAAGTTGAAGAAGAAATTGAAGAAGATGAGGTAGATGAGGTGAATGACATGGACATCATGGAAATTAGAGTGGTAAGCCAAACGATGTCTCAAAAACTAAAGCCCAATTGTGGAGAATCAAGGTAGAGGGGAACGAAACCAAACAATGTCAAAATATCAAAAGATGAAGACGTTAAAAATCAAATGAAATTAACCAATATGGTTATGAGATCTAGGAACGAGACAATCCTTCCCACTGAGCAATGAAGATCTGATGTAGTCATGGGTGGAGGATCCAATGAAGGATTGTCTGACCATGCAGCCAATTAAATAACCAACACAAAACAACAAAACCTCACAGAAACAGCAACACTATCTTTATTGGATTTAGGAACATGAATTGATTACAATCTGCTGCAATGGGCTTCTTACATGCCAAGCCATAGCCATTTAACTATTAAACAAAGACTACTATTTTCAAATGAAATCTCATACATCCGCACCCTTGATGTCTCTCATCACTAAACCCATCCGAACCTCATTCTAATATTCACTCAATAAATCCTTGTCACCCTTTTCTTCTTACATCCAATGATTGTATAGTGGCACCCCAGACTTCTAAATGATCTGTTTAGCTGCAGCATAGGGTGCAATTTACAATACTCCAAGAAATGTGTAGTCACCAGAAACCAATCTCAAACAAAGCAATGAACAGAAAAAGAAACATGTGTGAATGAAAGTTCAGTCGGCGGGGTCCAATGAATCTTAATATCGCAGTTCCTTCAATTACGTAAACTTCAAATGACTGAAGTCATAACAGTAAAATATAATATGACAATCTGCCAGCGTGGCCTCGAACCAAACCATGCCGCCAACATCCAATTATTCCGCGCATGGGTATGCAAGTATCTCTGTAAAACATTATCCAAACTATAAGCTGCACCAAATGTAAACCAGATGCAGAAGAACTGACTATTAAATAAAAACCTGCAAACAAACAAAAGAAGTGAAAGAAAATGTTTTTTGGTGATGCAAGATTGCTCTTGTCTCCTAGGATGCTTTTGCATCGAGATCTCCTCGTGGAATGTCAGGGGCCTTAACGCCCCTAACAAAAGACAATTGATAAAGTGTCAATTGGAATTATCCAATTTGGGGATAATTCTATTATAGGAGACCAAATTAAATCTTTTGTAAGTTGATATGTAACTCAAAAACTGGAAAAAATGGAAAAGACCCTTTGTGGAGGCAAATGACGCTGTTGGGGGCTTGGGATTCTTTGGTCCCCTAAATCAATAGACATCTCAATTGAATGAATGGGCACAAATTGGCAAGTATGCAAACTAAAGAGCTTCTCTTCGAACATGATTTTTTATTTGATCAAAATATGTAACGCCCTGTTGAGTGTATAATAAAGCAAAGGATTTGGAGCAACTGTCAAAAGTTTTGATTAGCCTTTCAGATTCTTTGATTTTTGGGGGAGGATATTTCAATGCAATCCTTAATAATGAAGGAAATAAAGGAGGCATTAAGAGATCTACTCAATCTCAAGAAGATTTTTCCAAATTTATGGATAAGTGGGGTTTAATACATATAGTCCACAAAAACAGTAAGTTTACCTAGAGATACAGAAGGATCAGTTGTAGCAACATCTTGAAAGGTTAGATTTCTGGGGAAGAACAACTGGTTACAGGCTCCTGCAATGTTGGAAAGTGTTAACTCACCATGCTTTGGATCAGATCATTATCCCATTTTCATTGTTATCTCGAAGGACAAACTGCCCAAGAAAAGACCCTTAAAATTTGAGAAAATGTGGCTGCACAATCCTTTCTTTTTCTTAAAAGAATAATGGTGGCAAGCCTGCTCAAAAAGCATTGAAATTTTTCTCTACATAAAAACACAATGCCCTCAAATAGAAAACGAAGGAATGGAACAGAACACATTTCAAGAACATTCTCAAGAAGAAGCGCAGAATAGAAGCCAAGTTAGCACTCCTAAATGAAGAGGTAATGGGAAAAGGGATGGACTAGGAAGTATATTACAAGGAAAAATATTTGATGGCACAACATGCGGAAATTCTGAATAGAAAGGAGATTTTTTGGAGACAGAAATTATGTAAATATCGGTTACAAGATGGAGACAAAAACACCAATACTTTCACAATGCAACTTGAGCAAGATAGTGTATTAACAGAATATTAGCTATTGCTAGCAGAAATGGCAGAACCCTAAATGATCCCAAGGATATCAGTACAAAGGCCTCAATTTTGTTTTAAGAACTCCTCAAGAATACAGAAGGATCTAATCTATGGAATCAATTAGCACTGTTAAGTTATATTCCCCATTTAATCAGGGAAGATCAGAATAGGATGCTCACTAATCCTTTTACAAAGTAAGAAATAAAAGTTGCAGTTTTCCAGCTTCATCCCATTAAAACACCTGGTCGCAACAAATCTAAGACAAATTTCTTTCACAAGTGTTGAGAGTTTTGTTGTCAAAGACATTTGGTTGGCTGTGGAGAAATCAAGAAATCATAGTAAGATACCTACAGATCTAAACAACACTTTCATTGTTTTAATACCCGAGAAAGATGTGACCTCTTTTGACGATTATAGGCCAATTTTTTTATGCAACACAGTTCATAAAATAATAGCAAAGGAAATGGCAAATAGGCTGAAATTGGTGCTACTGGATCTAATCTCTGAAGAACAAAGTGGATTTGCCAGATCGAGCAATTGCAGAATAAATAATTGAAACATATGAAACTCTTCACTCCATATGTGCAAAGAAAGAAAAAAAGAATGATTGTCACATTGGATACTAATAAAGTTTAACAGGTAGATTGGTTATTTCTGATGAAAATAATGGAAAATTTTAGCCTGAACAAACATTAGATTGAGTGGTATTTAGCTGCATTTCCAATCCTAGATTTTCAGTGTTTGTGAATGGAAATCCTCCTGACTACTTTCAGACAACAAGGAGTCTCGGACAAGGAGACCCCATTTCACCATTTCTCTTCATAATAACAGTTGAAGCCTTGGGCAGCCATTCAAGCAGCCCAAAGAAGCAAAGTGCAGAGGGGAATCAAATTTACCAAAGATGTCAGCACCATTACTCATTGGCAATTTGTTGATGACACAACCCTCTTTGGGGAGCGACCTTAAATGAGGCACAACAGATGAGAAACATCCTATCAATGTACTCAAGGATTTGGGGCAGTCAATCAATAAAGCTAAATCTGAGATCTTCTTTAAAATAAAGATTGAGCTGCAAAAGCACAATAGCCATCTTTTGGAATTCAAAATTGGAGAACTCCCAGGCAAATATCTGTGACTACCACTTTTCAATGGGGCATGTAAATCTCATAGTTAAAACTCCTGATAGACAAATGTAGCTTGAAATTAGCCTCCTGGAAAGGCAAACAGTTGACTTTTGCAGTTAGGATCACAATGGTCAAAGCTGTTATTTCAGCTCTTCCAATCTATTTAATGGAAGCTGCCCTACAAGACAAACTCGAATTTGTAGAAAATGATGAAAACCTTCTTGTGACAAGGATTCTTTGAGAATAAGAAATATTCTCTTGTTAAATGGGAAACAGTTTGCATTCCTAAAGAAAGAGGAGATATTGGTTTGAGATAGTCTAAACTTCCAAATCAAGCTTTGGGAGCAAAATTAATCTGGAACCTTTCTTTGAGAGCAGATCTCAAATGCAATGCAATTTTGAGATGTAAGTACCTAGACTCTATGGATTCAAAGTGTATTTTAATAATTTCTAATCCCCCATTTTAACAATTTCCAACCCTCCAAAAGGCTCCCACCTTTGGCACTTTATGTCAAGTTGCAGAAAA